>CM031875.1:2268391-2332065 GCA_018697195.1 Certhia americana
GGGTTTGTACCAGGATTTGAGGGCTTGGTTTGCCAGGTTTAGAGGGGGGATTGTACCAGGATTTGAGGGCTTGGTTTGCCAGGTTTAGAGGGGTGAGTTTGTGCCAGGTTTTCAGGGGCTGGCTTGCCAGGATTTGAGGGGTTTGTCAGGTTTTGAGGGGACTGCCATGATTTAAAGGATTTGTCAGGCTTTGAGGAGTTTGCCATAATTTGAGGGGTTTGTCAGGCTTTGAAGAGTTTGTCAGGTTTTGAGGGGTTTGACACGATTCGCAGAGTTTGTCAGGCTTTGAAGGTTTGTCAGGTTTTGAGGGGTTTGACACTATTTGAGGGGTTTGTCACGCTTTGAGGGGTTGGTTTGCCAGGATCTCAGGAGTATCTCAGGCTTTGAGGAGCTGCTTTGGCACAATTTGAGGTATTTTACTGACTTTGGGCATAGCTCTCTCCCTGCCAAAGCCTTCCCGCTGTGCCCGGCTGGGAGGGTGGGAAGCACTGAGGGAATCCGAGCAGTGCAGCCCGGCGGCTTCTTCCTATCCCATTCCCTTCCCATCCCATCCTGTCCCATCCCCTTCCTCCATGCCTTCTTTCCCTTTCGCTTTGGCGTCCTGCGGGAACCCCTGCCGGGGCACCATGAGGATAGCGAGTGGGGAGACCAGGGACCGTGAGGGAACCGCCTGAGGGGCCGTGAGGGAGCCATGAGGGAACCGCCTGAGGGGCCGTGAGGGAGCCATGAGGGAACCGCCTGAGGGGCCGTGAGGGAGCCATCTCGGGGGCTATGAGGGAACCACCTGAGGGGCCGTGAGGGAGCCATCTCGGTGGCTATGAGGGAACCACCTGAGGGGCCATGAGGGAGCCATCTCGGTGGCTGTGAGGGAACCACCTGAGGGGCCATGAGGGAGCCGTCTCGGTGCCCGTGAGGGAACCACCTGAGGGGCCATGAGGGAGCCGTCTCGGTGGCTGTGAAGGAACCACCTGAGGGGCCATGAGGGAGCCGTCTTGGTGGCTGTGAAGGAACCACCTGAGGGGCCATGAGGGAGCTGTCTTGGTGGCTGTGAGGGAACCACCTGAGGGGGCCATGAGGGAGCCGTCTTGGTGGCTGTGAGGGAACCACGTCAGTGGCCATGAGGGCCCGGTCTTGGTGGCGTGAGGAGACGGCTTTGGTGGCATAAGGGACCAGCCTCAGTGGCCGTGAGAGAACCACCTGAGCGGCCATGAGTGCCTCGCCTCAATGGCATGAGGAGACCGCCCTGGTGGCATACGGGACCTGCCTTGGTGGCCATGAGGGAACCACCTGAGGGGCCCTGAGGGAGCTGTCTCGGTGTGCGGGACCCACCTCATGGACCACGGATAACCTCTGTTGCCGTGAGGGGAAACCACCTCAGGGGCCATGAGGAGCTGGCCTCAGGGACCCAGTTCTTGTGGTGTAACCCGGTCTTTGTGTCACCCCGAGGTCCTTGCCATGGTTGTGGTCATGCCATTGGAGCACGGGCTGTGCCCTGTGGGCACCAAGTGTGATGTGGCCAAAAACGCTTTGCGCTTTTCTTCCTTCATGAAAGGCAGAAGTGTGTGAGCTGCTGCCTGTGATGAGGGGGTCTCTGCAGGAATTGCTGGGTCACAAAGACTATGCTGAACTCCCCTTAGCCAGAGCACAGAGAAAAGTCCTGTGGGCTTCTCCCTTCTAGGCACAAACCCAAGGACAACGTGTGTGAAGTTTGTCCTCTTAGCACTTCCACCACAGCCTGTGTGTCTGAGACCTGCACCTCACTGCCCAGGGAAGCACCTTTTGGGCAAGAGAGACTGTTGGGTCTGCTTTTTGGTCTCTTCCAAACAGCAGCATCCTCCTCCCAGTTACATTACGAGTGTGGAATCCTATTCCAACTCTTGGGAACAGCTGAACTCCTCTCTTTATAAGCTCATTGACGTGACATTTAGCCTTCAGCCTCTCATCCAAACTTGTCAGTGCATGGGAGGCTCTCAGGGTGGCTCCAGCAGAGCTGGATCTGGAGCCATGGAGAGCAGCACACTCCTGGTACCTGGGTTTCAGGGGCCACAACATTTATCTAGAGTAGAACAGCTAACAGTTTGCTTCTGAGGGGAACACTTTTGCACTTACAAGCATTAAAGCAATGATGTAAGAGCCAGCTCCCACTTGCATTACCCAGCAAGTCAAGAAGACCTTTGGGAGGTGTGATGTGGAAAACAGGAGAGCAGTTCCACTGGCAGGTACTAACACCACAATCACTTCTTTTCTCACATCACACCTGAGGAGCAGAAGGCTTCCCCATCTCTACCTCTGGCAGCAATCATGGAATTCTTGTCTCTGTGGTTCTGCTGGCTGGTGCAGCTGCCCTCACAGATATCTGTCAAAGGAGGAAATGTTATGTGCCCCATAAGTACTAAGAACATGACTGTAAAGGGGTAGTTTTGTAATAATATCCTGAAGAATGGTCTTAGTTCTTCAGCTGAGAATTCCCCTCACTGCTTCTTGGTGGGACTGTTTCCTTTCCTTTGCAGCAGTGCAGGAGTCAGAGGTATCTCTCTTTTTGGGAAAAACATTAAAATCTGATTTGAGAGTGACCCAACCGTGGTTTTTGCTCTTAGGAAAGAAGTAGAAGCCTGGCTGTTAGAGTGGAAAGAGTAGGATTTGCTGATAAAAGCTGATAAAAGCTAATTGTTCATACTCTGTTTCCCTTTGACGTGTCATAAAGCGTGAACAGCACGGGCAGGTTTTGATGTTAACGGGGAGAAAGAAGATCAAACAGCTTCTCCTGTACAGGAAGTTGGTCCCCACCCCGAAGAAACGTCCTGAATTGGACATTGTTTGAACTGTGACAGACAATGGGGATCGTTAAAAAACCCAAGCACAACCCCTTTTTTCCCCCCTAAATCGTCATGAAGAGAAAGGCAGCTTGAAAATGAAGAGGAGGGTTTGCAAAGGAGTTAATGAAATAGCCCAGTGGCATCTTGTGAAGCATTAAAGTCTGCAATAGCTGAGTGATCAAGGCACTGGGAGTGTCATCAGGGGCTGGAAAGCTCTTCCTTTTGCATCCCCTTCAGGAGCAGTGGGCTGTGTGGAATGCCTGGACTTTTCTTCTTCCCCCACTGACAGTTGACACTTGGTATGCATTAATTATTCCACCTTTGCTTGTTGGTGGGAAAAAACTTTTTTTTTTTTTTCCATTTTAAACATTCTGCGTAACACCCAATGCAGTTTCCAAATGCATTTTTTTTACAGCTTTTTCAGTTTTTAAGAGAAAAAAGAGATATTGCTGGAAAAAGGAATTATGCACAGGAAGAACCATGTAGCTTTTAGTAAAGAAAGTTAATATCTTCTGTGTCCATTGTGTCTAAAAAAAAAGTTTTTACTAAAGAAAATACATTCTCTGTGAAAGAACTTTCCTGGTACCTGGAGAAGGGAAAACTGAGTTCGGTGGCTGCTGGCTTTACCTTAAGGAAAAGGATTATTCTGGAGGAACATCCCTGTGGATGTTTTTTAAGAAAGGATTTGGTGAGGATAGAAATGTTTTAGTTATCAGAAATGTCTATAAAATGAAATCTGGAAGAATCTGGAGAGGCACAGAGAAGGCCTTGGATGGGTGTGCTGGGACATCTGGGAGCTGACATCCACATGACCATGAGGAATGGAAAAAATGGGAAACGTTGACTTTTTGCTTAATGAAAGTATGATAGACAACTTTAATTTTTTTTTTTTTTTTTTAACTGTGTTAGTTTTTTTTCAGCAGAATTAGTTCTGGGCATTTTTGCAGAGTAAGGTGATGTTTCAGAAACTCTGTGGTTTATAGGAATGGCTGTGCAAAATCACAGCTCTGATAGGAAAAGCTGCAGGCAATGGAAAGTAGAATGCTTTAAAATTCTAAATCTCTGCTCTACAGATCTGTCTGTGAAGAAACACTTGCTACTACAGTCCTAAGAATAAAAACATTGGGGTTTTTAATCTAAAATCTTAATCTGAATCTAAAAATAGGCTGATTCAGAAAAGGAGTGCCACAAAATTCCAAAATTTGAGAAGTATATCTGAACCTAAAAAGAGACTGATTCTTGTGTGTCTGCTGAGAATTGGATTTGGTTTTGGTAGTCAAGTAAGTGACAAAGCATTTTCTAACATTTCTTTCTGAAAATACCAGGGGCACCCAGGAAATCCACTGCTGGTTTTGTGCTTGTGGTTAGTCTGGCTTCCTGACTGTGTCACAGTGAGCAGTTAAGATAGAAATTGGGAAAATATGAATTTTTTTGCTAATTTTTTTTTTTTTTGTAGCTGGTTAATGTTTCATTGGGAGGGGTTGGATGTTTTCCAACACTTCCAGCTGTGAGAGTTTCTAATTGTTAACCATTGCTCATCCCTCCACAACATTCAGGAGGGATCACTGCAATTGTTAAGTGAAAAACTTTCAAGCCAAAACCAAACCCCCAAATGGAGAAAATTCAGAGAACAAGGCACCTTCTGTGCTACAACAATTTTCTGCTAAGTTCTGTTTTGAATTTTTTAAAAAATCTGCTAATGACTTATTGTTGTTGTTGAAGGCCAGTGGATCTTGAGGTATTCAGTGTTACTGTTCTATTGGAGTGAACTTTTAAATAACCAGCAGCGAAAGCAGCTCTTAAGGAAGCAAAGGATTTAAATATTACTGTTATTCAGTGCGTGTTGTAATTAGGAGAAAGGATTTATTAATTTTTAGGCAGCACTTTCTCCAAAGATGTTTTTGTAAAGAAGTACTTGTCCTCCAGCCCCAGAATTATGACTTCCAGTGAGTTCACTTCCAGGTGGAAGCTGCTGTAGGTGAGCTGGGAGCTCTGTGCAGCCAGCGAGAGAGGTCCAGCATCCACCAGGACCAGCGATCTACCAATTGAAAATGAATTTTTTTGCCGGGTTTGATATCTGCACCAGCTGTGGTTCGATGGAGTCTGAAAGTTGCTCCTGTTGGAGGGGGGATTTTGGTATTTTAAGATCTGGAGAGGGATTCGTCACCAGGTGGCAGCATGGGAGAAGGAAAAGCTTCGGATTCCGACTGGGAAACATCAGGATCTGCCTTCTTTTCCTAAGAATGTAATAAAGCTTCTCTGAGGCTTCATTGTCTACGAGTCTAAAGCGCAGCAAAACACCTCTGGATACAGAACTTCCCACAGGGCTGGAGCGTTTTCTGATTGTGGCAAGGGAATCAGTAGGAATTCAGAGCCATTTCCTGGGCGTTTGGAGCCCGTCTCTTATCTCCAGTGCATGTGTGGGCACAGCACCAGGATCAGTGGGACTGTAAGGGGAGGTTGGAGGCCGTGCACTTGGTACTGACACAAACTGGCAACTGGGAAATGTTCTACAGGTGAGAGATGGGATAAACATATATAAAAAAATAGAATAACTTCCATGTGCTGTGATGGGCACTTGGAATTAACCCTCCCAGGCACATTTTAATTATCCCTTTAACAGTTGCATGTGCCAGAACCTTTAATGGCCCGTCTCCAGGACTCAATGATTTTGCAGAGTCACACAGGCAGTTGCTGCCTTGCTGTTAAGTGATTCCTGTGCTAGAAAGAAAAGCATTTGCTGGAATAATATTCAAGACTCACTAGTAAATGCTGGAAGTTTAAAATACTCTCATTATAGTAGGATGCTTACCAAAGAAAGCCCCCCATATCTCCCCATAAGGAAATCCTTGCTGAATTGGCCACTGTGATTTTTTCTTTTAAATTTTATTAAAAATTAATACATGTTACGTTTTCAAGTGTAAATACTGAAAAATAGCCTATGGCAAAATAAAAAGGCACAGGATTAAAACCAGCTTAATTGTTTCCATGGATACATGTCTGCTATTTGGCAAAAGGTATTTTATACACTTTCTACAAGAATAAGCATAATTTTAAATATATCTCTGAAGGGTGGGACCCTGTAATTTAACCATAAAGACAGAATTTGTACTCCTAAAATGTGATAATTGAGTGATGCCTCACTTGAAGGGGGTTCTTTGGAGCAGAGGAACTCAAGTGCAGGAGGAGAATGTGACAGGCATCTTGACATAGAGCTTACTGTGTGACATGTCACGACAAATAGCAATCCTTGACAATAAAGCAGTGGTCAAAGTGCAGGGGCACAGACAGCACGAGAGTTTACACCAGCTCTAACCTGATCTAGGGAAGAATGCACCAGAAACGGAACCAGAACACTGGAAACGGAGCAGTGGAACATCTCAGACAGCATCGCTGAGCCCCAGAAAGTGGAGCTGATATATTAAAATTATTATTCCTTTCTGAAAAATATATTCGTGGCTGCTTGTTGGTTTTGTTTTCATGTAAGAATTTTTAGTCCTTGTAACCCTGATGCAGTGTCTTAGTAACAGTCAGGATGTCGTTGGAAACAGTCGTTATGCCCAGGAACACAGCGTGGCAACTGGCACAGCCTGCCAGCCCCAGGATCCATCCCTGTGATCCCTGTGATCCCTGTGTGCTTCCCAGTGGCACTGGGGGAGCTGAGTGCTTCCTTGGCTCTCACTGCAGCAGCTGCCCCGGCAGCCCTGGCTGTGGCTGAGCAGCAGAACGCTGGGCACATCCCTGCCACGAGCTGTTTGTGGTGTCACCAGTGTCCCATCCTTGGTTACCACACTCGGCACTTCCCTGCGGGATGCATGGCCATGCCCTTCTTACAGTGGAACACCTCGGAGAAGGCTTCAAAGTTCTGCAACGAGCCCATCACCCTAAACAAAGAGAAGGGACTCATTTACATGGAAATTGCTGTTCTGAGGAACAGAAAGTGGTCTGGAGCCTGAGAACATGATTGCAGTCTAGAATATGGGATGCTTTAGGAAATATAGGTAATATGAGCAATGAAATGCCAGAACAGAGCGGGTTTGGTCCTGCTCCATCCCATATATATATATATATATATATATATATATGACAAATTCAACAGGTCAGATATAGGTACGTGCTCTCCAGCAGTGTCCTGCACACCATGGGAGAACATCTGGAAATCACTCAGGAGTTATCTTGTGTGTTATCATGTGTTATCAGACTCTCCTTCTGTGCTGTCTTGGTGCAAGGGGTCGAATAAAGTGAGTTGTGAGTTAATAAATGAGTAAAACCCACCTGTACTTCAGAGGGCTGTGAACGTCTGTCTTTATGGACTGACTGGCATATTCTGGTCTGTAGGAACCACACCAAACCTGGACAGGGAGATTCATCATTAGTGGGTCAGTATAAAAGGGAATTCAAGTTGGGAACCCTCTCCGTGGCTTTCCTAGGAACCATCCCAGTTTGCTATGATATCATTGGGGTATGTTTTATAGAGAGGCAGAATAGATGTAATTATTTACTAATTAGCTTTTGTTTTCTCAAGGTCTCAGGTCAAGTTCTGGTGCTCTGGGACAGATCTATCAGGCCTTGATTTCCCTCAGGTGTTCCCTCCAACGAAGTCCCAGGGCCTGAGGCACAACCCTCTGTGTTCTCACCTGGGCAAAGTTGAGGAAGAAAAGCTGTTTGTGGGACAGGTTCAGTCCAGGCAGCTTTGGCTCCTTCCCTTCCCGTTCCAGCCACTTCAAGTAGGCCTGGAAATGATCACAGATCAACTCAGAGGAGCAGCAGGAGCTGGATTTTGAATGTAGTTTTGGGAGGCGGGATTTTAGTCACCACATGCATTGACCACCATCTTTCCCTTCTGTATTTTTATATATTTTCTCTCTCTAATACAAACAATGCAGAGAATTTTATGAAAAAGCTGTCACCCAGCACAAGCACTGTTGACTTCATGGACTCTTTCTACAGGAATTTGTATCTGGAAATAAAGTGTTAAATCTCCTCTGCTTCTCTATAGTGATGATTTTTCTCTCTTCAGGTAACTGCTCATTAAATAGCAGATAACAACCTTGCTCAATGTTAAATCCATTACCTGTTATTGTTACACATTAATTGGCCAATTTGCTCTTTTCAGGTATATTGACATGATGGAGACAAGTTAATGTGCCCTCATGCTGGTTAATTCCCAACATCCTGTTTCTGCGGTCTCTCAGGAACTGACACAGTCCCAAAGCACAAAACAAAAGGGAGAGCTGAGGGTAAAAAGAGCTCCAGCACCACAGAACATCCATGGATTCTGTGTACAGGTAGTTTGTGTCACCCCACACAGCTCCTCCATGTCTGTGATGGCTTTTAGAACAATCCTAATGAAGTAATTAATTGGAACAATGTCCCTTAGGGCTGGAATTTAGATTTCCCAAAATTCAGGATGTTCTATAAACACACTTAACACCATACTGAAAACACCCAAGATAAAAGGTTTTACTGGGACATCTGTTAGGGTTCTTTGTGGGGAAGAACATTCCCTGCTCACACCTGAGCTCCATCCTTGGGCTGCTCCTGGCAGCAAGCCATGGGCACATGAGCTTCCAGGTGTACAAGTGAGGCATTAGCTTTTGGAATGTGGTAATAACATGTTAATTGTCAATCTTTTAGTACAGTATAGGTCTCCCCATTGCTGGATGCCAGGTAAAACTAGCTCACAGGGGGTTTGAGAATTACCTTATAAGCCTGTCGGACTCCTCCGTTATCTGCAATATTTTCTCCTAATGTGCTTATGCCACTGACCTGTAAAAATAATCATTTATTTTCTCTATTGTCAGTAAAATCAACAAGAACTACAGGTCAGTCATACAACAGCCTGACATGCCTGGAGCAAAGAGAAGCTGTGACTTGGTGCTGGGACAAGAAAGGAGAGAATGAAATGAAACAAATCGCAAGGGTAAGAGCTGTAGATTGGAACAGAACGCACACAAACATAACATGGACAGAATTTGGGCTGCTGCTGGACAGAACATCACTGGGATTTCTGGGCCACATCAGTATCCCCAGTTTATCACAACCCTTGTGCCTTGCTCCCAGAATAGTTCCCTGTAGCAGCTGGGGTTTATCCTTATCCCCCATAGTGATCCCCTTTAAGTCATTATTTGTACAAACCCAGAGCTGTGGCCGTGGTGCTCGTGGTTGTTACTCACGTTCTGTCCCCCAGCCAGCTCCCAGGTGTAATTCCCATACTGGTGCACCATGCACAGGGACTGCTCCTTAAAATGCAGCGCTGAGAAGTTGCTCCACCAGTCCAGCATGTTCCCATCTTTGTCAAAATTCCTACCTGCAGGAAAACCCAGGGATAAAAGGAAAGTTTTGAGCAAGATTTTAAAGCTGCCACTCTTCAGTGTAACACCTGAGATGTTGGAGCTACACTCCCTTCCTCTTTCCTCCTTGAATTTAGATGCTCAAAAATATTTTGGGCACAGTTTATTCTCTTTGTCACAAGGGAATGGAAGTGTGGTTTCTCTTATTCCCTGATTCCCTGTTCAGTCAGCAGCCCTGGCTTCAGGTGTAGCTCCAAGACCTGGTTTTATTTCCAAGTGGATTTTGCCGATTTTGTGTAACAAAACCTTCCCTCACCTCTGAGGTGTCTGAGGTGCTGGTTCTGGGTGGCCACATGGTAGAACTGAGGTTTTTAGAGAATTAAAAGCTGGAATTGCAGTTCTGGAGTTTGCATTCTTGGCTCTCTGGCTAGCACAAGGCTTTTCATTGATCTAGAACTCAGTTTCTGAGACTGTATTGTGTTTTTATGTGTCATCTGCACAAACTTAATGACCACAAAAAAAATCAGCTTGAAGAAAACCCATGTAGAAGAAACTTCTGACTTGTAGAGTCAGAAGTGAGCTTTTCCCCTGAATTCTTATACATGGTGTTTGAGAAAGTTAAAAAAGTCAATTTATTTCAAGCATTTGTGTTGAAAAACAAAGTCTCCTGGGATTTCAAGACACATTTTTTTCCTGAGAATTATCATTGCCTCAATTTATTTTTAACATCTGCTTATTTCTTATGCTCTGTTCAGGAAACATTCCCTGCAAAACCTTCCACAGAGTGTTCCCAGTGTGCTCCTATTGCTGCTGATCTGGATGTGACTGTGCAGGGATCTTCAGTCCCAGCACACTTTAATTCCTGCCATGCCACAAGTTTCAGCTGAAATAATAACATTTTTTTCAGTTCTCTCCTCACCATTGTCATCGAACCCGTGAGTGATCTCATGCCCAATAACCATCCCAATCCCTCCAAAGTTCAGGGCCTGAGGCTGGTGTTTGCTGAAGAAGGGGGGCTGGAGAATCCCAGCAGGAAAAACTGCAAAGACAGGGAGAAAGAGGGAAATACTGTAAGGTGGCTTTGTTTTTTGCATCCTTGGCAGACAGATTGTTTGCTTGGTGCAAGGGTCAGGAAGGAACAGAAAATATAAAATGATTAGAAACAAGCTCATGCCTCATGTGAAATTGTTTCTCTCTTGATAAATGGAAAATGACAAGTTAATAAAGGTTTAATTTAGCACATCTGCAGCTACAGTATCTCCCTGCTTGAGACCCAGACAGCATTTACATTGAGCTTATCCTAATTTGGTCCATAATGTTTGCTGCAGTGAGTCAAGAACAGAATGTTTAGGAGCTGTCTTTTGGAGACAGGCACCGTTTGTGTGTCAGAACCATTTTATAGGGGAACTAATGGAGGTTTTATTGCTTTGTTTGGGTTAAGGAGAGGTTAGAAATCATCACACCAACACTTGGAGTGTAAAACACGCACAGGAGTGATTCCTACACACCACCAAGGGCACTCAGTGCCAGCTGAGGGGGGCAATATGAGATCTCTTCTGCCTCAGTCCACTGGAAAAAACCTTATCCAGAACCATAGGATTTGCTTTTCACTCCTTCTACACAAGCTGAAAAGCATAAATGCTTCTAGAGGAATCCAGACTGGCAATAATTCACTCTAATGAGATATTTTCTATGAAGGGAGATATTGAAATTGTATTACAAGTAGTTAATTCAGAGACAAAACCGTTTTGGCTACACAGGTTTTTTCCATACAATTTTGTGGAGAAAAACATAAGCCAGACTGCAGTAAAACAGAGCAGTGTGGAAAATTGTTTTCTTAAGCTAGAGATATGAAGGAACAGAATTTAACTGACATACACACTATTGTGGGTGGTTGTGCTTGGATTTTTACACAGACATATTCATCTCCAAGTTGCTTAAATGAGTTACTTTTGTATGATTTATAAGGGCAAAGCTGGAGAAGAACCAGGTAGCTTCAGGACCTGAGTTTCCTGTCTGGAAAGCTGATTCCAATCTTGTAAAACCACTTGGGATAAACTGGGAGCAGAGGTTGGCTACCACTAAAACCTCCAGGAGGGCCCACAGAAGGTCCTGGTGCACCTGGACCTGCAGGATGGAGATGAGTGGAAGCTGCACGAAGGAAAACAGATTTTGGGTGAGGTCAGAGGGCTAAATTATCAGCAATTTGGATGTTTGCGCTTTTAGAAATTATAGAAGTTTTCAGTTGTGACTGTTGGTAGATTGGGCTGTTTCCACTCCCAGCCTTTGCCCTGGGAGCAGGATGCAGTTACTGTCTGGCCTGAAACCCCATGGATTTGTCCTTCTGTGGTAGCAGTAGTGGAGTAGCAGATCTTCCTGGCAGTCTTGGAATTTGAATAAGCACTCCTGGAGGGAATTCTCTATTGTCTCTGCTGCTTGGGGTGCTCAGAATTCAGCAGAGACTTGGCAGTTTTAACCTGAGCTCCTCTATGAGGTCTGAGCACAGGGAGCCAGGCAGGGTCTGAATGTTTCCTGTGCTAAGAATGAGGAAGGGCAGCCCAGCAGCTCTGCAGAGCTCACACAGCTGATGATCTGGAAGCAGAGGCAGTTTCTGCAGTCTTGGGGGGGCTGAGTATTCACCAACAAACCTGTCAGCCTTGCCCAGAATTCCTGGATGGGCACAAGCAGGTTTGCCTCTGGATGCAGACCTGCACTGTTGTGTGGATAATATTAGCTGGTAAAAATTCTTTTAACCTACCTATCTGGTTCCTGTTGGGGGAATAGAATGCATTGACCACTGCAGCTCCGATTATCCATCTGGAAATAAATGTTGCACACAGTTAGTCATGATGGGTTTTTTCCCCAGACATGTCTGAACTTTAATTCTGGTTAAAAAATGCAAGGTATATGGGAAAGGATTGTAAGGATATAATCCTTTCAGGGATTATTTATATATATATATATATATATATATGTGTGCATGTGTATATATATATATATATATATAGTGTATGTGTATGATGTGTATGTATATATTATATATATATATGTGTAGCATATCAGGAATGTATATATGGGTATGTATATCTAAAGAAATATGATTTCCTTGTTAGGAGAAAGAAGAACCTTGTAACAAGAAGGAAAATCCTTATAAGGAGATTATATAAGGAAAGGATTAATGCAGGAAAAAGGGTGTATTGATCACAGCTGTAAAAAATTCCTGATACCAGGAAATACCTGGTGGCTTTTTAATGGGCAGCTTTCATCCCAAACACACAACACTCAAGGGGAAACGCATTTTTCACTTTACCTTAGAATTGCTTAATTCCTTGATTATCTCAGCCATGGGCATTCCCAGAGTTAAACACCCCCACCATTAACCCAGAATTTAGGTTGTGTCTGGAAACTCACATATCTTGGTCAACTCTCTCTCGAAGCTTCTTCAGGCTCTTTTGGGCTCCAGCTCGCAGGTTTTCCAGGATGTTTTCAAAGTAGTTGTGTTCACTGAAGTTTAACTACACAAACAGGGATCCAAGGACATTGGTCAGCTGAGCAGGAAGAGGAACTCCTCGTCCCACTGAATATCCTCTAAAGAAAGTTTTGGTTGCATGGTTTCACTGAATAGTTGGTTCTTTGCACCAATTAATATGTTTATTTTAATGTCCATGGAAAGGGCAGTTGCACAGGTACAAATATTCCGGTGGCAAGAAAGCAAATGCAGGTTTTTATTTTGAGGTATTTTGAGACATGTGCACAAAACACTTACATTGGCGTATTCCAGGTCCAGTTTCTCATTCTGATCTTCCAAAATATAATCTGGGTAGCCAATTTGTTCTTTGATTGCCATTGCCTGGAAGAAAAGAGTTGAATGTTTCCTCTTAATTGTGGTTTTTTTTGGTGTGGTGGTGTTGTGTTGTTTTTACTGAAGTTTCTACACAAAGAATAGTTAAATGTTTGGGGTTTTTTCTTGGCTTTGGAATGGTGCTGATGGTTCTGAGGTCAATTAAAAGTTGGAAATAATTTTTTTTTGGGGGGGGGGGGAATTGCATTGTATCCAGTTGGCATTTTTATTGATGTGGGCTAACAAAGAATGGGGAGGATAGGACAATGTAACAGGATAATAATGTGCTTTTCCTCTTGTTTGTGGACAAACTGGAAATGGTGATACTACAAAATTCTAAATATTTCATGTTCATAAGGTAATACTGAAGTTCTTTGTGTTCTCTGACCTTCTCACGAGCTTTCTCCTTGGATGCCTCGTCCATCCACTGTAACTCATCCAAAGTCTCCACGAACACTTCACGGATCTTCTCTATTAAATCTCGGACCTGAAAGAGAGCCAGAGAGACACTCATCATTCACATGCCCTATTCACAGGCACAGCTAAGGAGGGATGAAAAGCTTCCTGCTGGAAGGTGATGCCTCCAAATTCTGCGCTCCAAACCATGCTACTGAGCATTTAAAAGAGCATCACAAGTGAGTTCTTGCACCTTCTCGACTGGTGGATAACTCTCCCAGGCAAAAACGAGGGAGCTCACACCAGGGGGAACGGGCACGGTGGGCACTGTGGATGTACAGTAGTATGAAGGGTAAACTACATACCATCCTCTTGCTCTCACCAGCAAAAGTCTCCCGGACATACATGGCTCCCACCGCGTTCTCCATGTTGTTGTTGACGTAACTGACGCACTCCCTCCAGCGCGCCTCCTCCAGCGTTGTCCCGTACAGGGCCTGCAGCACCAGAGCCCAACATTAACCCTGCCCCTGCAGCTCTTCCAAACCATTGCCTAAATTCACCCAAAACTTCCCACTGCTGGGCTTGGGCTTGTCTGAGGATTCCCTGATGTAATCACAGAATCTAGAATGGTTTGGGCTGCGAGGGAGCTTAAAGTTCATCTCTTTCCAAACCCCTGATGGGGTTATTGTGTTGGCCAGGCTGGATTTGGTGGCAGTTGTGCTCTCCTCTTTATGAAGAGAGGAAATACCTTCCTGTAGCTGGCCCGAGCGTCCTTGAAGCGCCGGCTTAAGCTGCTGACCCGGTCGATCACCAGCCTCCAGATGAGGTAGTTCTGGATGGTGCTGTGTGGGAAAGCAAAGCTGAGCTTAATCCCCTGTAAAAACCAGCACTAGTGCAGGCAGTCAGAGGGGAATCTCAGTTTTGGATGGAGACAAGGAAGGAAATCATTGCTGCCAGTCCTGGGTTTCACAGCATCTCATTTAAATGCACTAATCCAGCCTGAGGCTGTCATGTCTGTTCTGGGATTAATTTCTTAGTTTTCTTCCTTCTAGAATGTAACAAGAGCTAAGCCTGTCATGTATTTTTTTCTTCCCATTTAACCTTTTCTAAGCAAGCAGCAATTGAGACAGACACCTTGCACCACAGTATTTGGACTTTGAAACCTTTAAATAAATGCATTTCCTGTATTTTACAAGGGTGTCATTTTTCCTCAGAAGCTCAGAAGTGGCAAGGGGATCCAATAATTGACATCTCAGCAATCCTTCTGTGACTTTTGCCCTACCTATCCTGCAGTTTCTTTACCTGGCTGAATACTTGGAGATAATTGCTTTCAGCTCTTGCAGATAAGGCATCCCATACACAACCACCTCTTCCTCTGGCTCCACCTGAACACTTACTGAAGACATGACACGTTGAATGAAGAAGGTCCAGTTAAACTCCTAGGCAGACAGAGAGACATTCCAATGTTGGATGATTAAATGCCTCAATAAGTGGACTTTTGACAGTCTTATGACCTTGAATGCAGCTGTTCAGTAGGACAAAGCTTTTAAAGAGATTCTGAAGACAAAATTAAGAATGGGAATGATTTTATACCTCTTTGTTGAAGCACTGATATAGAGACCTGAAGTATGAGACTGCTCATGAAACACTTACATTGAACGCAAACTTTTCCTGCAGCTCTGCTAAGGTCATTTTGTTGTACAACAAGGTCACATCGTGCCTTTCCTCGGCTGGGGTCGTGGCCTGAAGACATTCACAAGGTTAATACTGGAATCAACTGACAGAAATATCAATGGCTGAAATCACATGCAGGTGCAAATACGTACATTCAAATAATGTGCAAATTAACCCATTTGTTTGGGAAAAGGAAAATCATTTGGTTGTGCCCAGTGCTGCTTCCAAAAATTCAGTAAAGGAACCTGGGTCCCCCTGTTCTCTAATATTCAGGGATATGTGGAGCCAAGTGCCTCCTTCTGTCCTCTTCAGAATGGAAGCCTCCTCTGGGGGATTTTTAGGGTGCTGTTGGTTATTAAGGATGCAGGAGAGCCTGCTCTGGTGTTATCCCAGTGCATGGTTAGCAGAAGGTGAATTATCCCACTTTAGAAAAGTTCCAAATAGAAATAAGGCTGGGATTGGAGCAGCACAACAGCAGTGTACACAGCAGGCAGATTAGAGACACAAAGGCTCTCTCTTTTTGGGCTGCTCATGGCACAAAAAATCTCCTTTCTTTTCTCTGTGCCATGGGTTTTCTGTTGTGTTGAGAACTGCAGCACAAACCAGCTTCTTCAACAAACTCTTTCCCCTCACCCCTTGCCCCCCACAGCTTCCTGAGGAGTTCTTGATCTCTCTACTCACATTTGCAATCTCCGTTTCAAACTCCATGACCTTCGCCATTTCCTCTTGGACAAAGGAATCATCTTTGGACACGTTCTTGTCTTCCCGGATCATTTTGGCAATGGTGATCATGAACTGCAGATAAGCTTCTCTCACCTGCACTCAGACACAGAATGTGTAGAAAAAGTTTGCTATCCGTCATTCCCTAGAATCCCAGAATGGTTGGGGCTGGAAGGACCTCAAACCCCTTCCAGTGCCACCCCCTGCCATGGGCAGGGACACCTTCCACTATCCCACATTGCCCTCAGATAGGCATTCTTAGGGTTCTGTGTCCCAGGCCACTACAGGAAATGCATGGGTTGCTCAGCTGCTTTGGAAATTTGCTTCAAGACTTCTAAACAAGCAGCCAAGCCAGCACAGAATAAAGATTTATATATATTTGTATAAAATCATGGAATCCCAGAATGGTTTGGGTTAGCAAGGGGCTTAAAGCCCATCCAGTGCCACCCCCTGCCATGGGCAGGGACACCTTCCACCATCCCAAGTGGTTCCAACCCCATCCAACCTGTCCTTGGACACTTCCAGGGATCCAGAGGCAGCCAGAGCATCTCTGGGCAACCTGTGCCAGGGCCTCACCACCCTCAGAGGGAAGAATTTCTTTTCACTATCCCCTCTAACCCTTCCCTCTTTCAGTTTGAACCCATTCCCCAGGCCCTTGTAACCAGTCTCTCTTTACTATTTCTGTAGTTCATCTTCACATTTCTCATTCAGCAAAACATTCTCTTTGTCATGAATACCTTACAGGGCATTTTCCAGCCTCAAAACACACTTTCTGCTTCTCTGTGCCATCCCGCCCTGGCATTCTGAGTTAGAATTACTGCTTGGGCAAAGAGGAGACACTGTGCTTTGAGTTACACTATGAGAACAGTGATCCAAAATTCCAGGGTGAACAGGGAAGGTTTGAGTTCTCTGAAAGTAATACCATAAATCTCCTCAGGTCTGGTTTTAGTGTCTGAAAGAAAACTCTGTTTCAGACAGTTCCCAGTAACACCTTTGCTTTATTCCTGATGGGAGGCTCTGACTGATTTATGCCTCAGAACGGGCTTTGAAAAGACATTTGGCTGCTGAGGGAGTGCTGATCCCTGATACAGGAAAAATTGATGCTACCTGTTCTTCTCACATACTTTTCTTCCTCTGTAGACCCTGGAAGCCAGATAAACACAGTGACTGTGGTGAAATTGAGTCTGGGCACTTACAGATGATGATTTGTGGTTTTAGGCTGAATGCTGAGCCTTAATCAGGCCAGACTCCCCCAGGCCTCAGGAGGAGTTTTGCCAAAAGATGCTGGACTAAGCACAGGGGGAGTTTGGGTCATCAGAGTTGGGCTCATTGTCTGGGGGCAGCGAGCTGGTAAATACAAATAAAAAGGGGTTGTGTCTCCTCCTTGGTCATTAGGATTAAAAGCACAGCCTCAGCCCCCCTGCTTTGTGCCTTCAAATTAAAGCTGTATTGAGCAGAACTGGTTTTCTTTCACTAATTTAGGATTGCATTTGCACTGTACCTGATTTTCTACCTCCTCCAAGTCAATTTATGTCTGACCTTCATGCTCCAATGCATAAATATCCTTCTTCTTTGCTGCAAGTGTTGCTGTGGAGGTGACACTTGCAGGGGAGATTCCCAGGTCAGCAGCTCTCCACATTTCCCAGCTTTCAGGCGATTGTTTTGTCTAAGGAGCTGGCAGCTCCTAAAGGTGCCCAGAAGGTGTAGGGACAATCCCTTATAAATCTCACAGGGCTATATTTTAGCTATATTCAATATAAAGTGTAGTCAAATACACTGAAGTGAGAAGAAAACTCTTCCCACTGATGTTTTCATCTGCCTTTACAACCACGAGACAAAAGAGTTGCAAATGCTGATTGTTGTCCCTCTGTATTCCCTTCCATTCTTGTTAGGGAAATTGGTTTGATGTTGGGCTGCAAATACTCTTTGTTAGCAAGGCATAATTGAGAAAAGCAAAATGTACTAAAGCAGTATTTTCATCTTGGAAACAGACAAATTATCTGGCTCTGTTTGCAACAGCTTTCTCTGTATTTGCAGAAACTCTTTTTGCAGAATCAGTGTTTTTGCCCTGAGCATTGGCAGAGGAAAGCAGCTAGAAAATAACCTCTCACAATTTCATGTAATTTTGGGGGAAGGGGAGAGTAAGTGGCAGCAGATTCTTACTTGCTGAGCATCAGAGATTCAGAGGAACATATAAGCAAATCCTCTGCACTGAAAATGTGAAGCTGTCCTTCAAAATGAGAGACTGCCTAAGCTATAAAACACAATTTTATTTTCCCATAAGCTTCTTCATGAGTTTGCCAGCTCTTGATATTTATACAGTTATTCAGTCCTTTTGTAAACTTTACAAAATGTTGGCTTAATTAGGAAAAAATGTAGCAATGACTGTCACAGTCTAATTCTGATTGTTGCATAGCGTGAAGATTCATGCCTTGGGGTTTTCAAAAGCACAATGATAAGGAACAAAGTTGTTTTAGTGGCACAAAGTAAATCAACACAGGGCATACTTACTCTTTGATAGTTGCCCCCATTAAAGTAGTAGTCCCTGGATGGCATTCCTAAACTTGGCTGGTCAATCTGAAGGAAAATGAATTTCTCTGGTTAGTGGTGAACAGGAACTGGGGTTGTCCAAAGGAATCCTTGAAAGGCAGCAGGGAATGCTGTGTGTGCCCCCCTGCCAGGGTTGGGATGACACCACTGCCAAACACCCAGAGAATTTGGGTTCTCATGGATCTGAGGTGAGGAGGAAGGTACAACTCTTATTTCTGGGCTTCCAGGTAAGGGCAGAGTGGATCTTAATGTGGGTTATAAAGCGAATCAGTAATCATGGAGATCCAAGAACAAATTTAAGTAAGTTTTCGAGAGCTGCTTGACTTTAGGGCTGGACTTCTTGCACAACCATTCATGAACAAACTCTGAAATACTCTTTATCTATTTTAGACCAGTGGTTTCCTACTATACATTAAACCTCATCATCATTTTTGTAAGTCACAAGAATCTGCAGCCCTTAAATGCTGTAAATCAGCAAAGTTCCCTTGATTCTTATTTGTTTTGTAGCAACAAAAAATTATGCTGCCATAATACATTTCCCAATATGTCTTTGAGACAGATCTAACACTTGGGATGCAGAACTGTTGCCTAATTTTGCCACTGTTGTTCTCTGGGAAGCTCATCTGTCTGCAGTGTAGATAATTGTCCATTATGATCCTGACATATAAATAATTCCCTGTCATTTGTTTCTTACATAAATGATGTGTCTGCTGGAATCCCGGTCATCATTCCACACGAACATGTCAATGAGGACACGTTTGTTAAACCTGGAGTTCATTATGGAAAGGTTTTCCTCCATGCTCCAGCTTGGCTCTGGGAGATCAAAGGGAAGAACAGACTTAATTTGTCAATCTGTGTCAGACTGATTGAAGTTGTTCAGTTCACAAGCTGAAATTTTGGAGATCTGTTTAAATGGATCAATGAGTGTTAAGTGTGTGATACCCTGACTTATGTTCGAGAAGGGAAACTGAAAATGGAGGATTTAATTTGGTGACAGTGGCCTCCCTGATTCATTAAATAATTTTGAATGAACCCTTCCAGGCCCAGCATTACCTTTGGTCTTACTCCAGTCTGCAGAAGCCACTGGCCAATCTCCAACCATCCTCAAGGCCTCCAGCAGAGGCAGGGAATCTCGTTGCTCTATAAGACCTGAGGGAGCAAAGACAAATTCTGTATTGTTTTCATACAAAAATAAAATTAGAAAAAATAGGCAATGGGCCTAACATCTTAAATTTGCAACTGAATGTGTCATAGCAAGAAAAAAAAAAAAAAGAGATATCATGAAACCATTCTATATTGGTCTTCAGAAAAGGAATGAAAACATTCTGTGGCTCCTCTGCTGATTTGGGCTGGATTGGTTTGGGAAAGATGAGCTGGGACAGGTTTGTGCCTTCTGAAGGAAAGGCTTTGCATCCACACCAGGGGTGGGCACCCAACATCCATCCTTTCACATCCCAAATGGATATTTTGAGGTTTGATGAAATACCTCTGAAATCCATCTCAAGATGAATTTTCCAGGCATGGCCACATGGATTAGACAGATGTTGACTAGATTTTGCTTAACAGGACTTTGGTTTTTCTGTACACCTGGTTTTGAACAGGGGACTCGATGGAACAAGGAGATACTCACTCTCATTCATGCAGGACTTGTAAAGGATTTTAGCTTTCTGAAATGCTGCTCTATCCCCTTGATCTGAAGTCTCCAACACACCTGGGGAAAGAACCATTGCCGTGAGATTTTTGTCCTGGAGAGCTTTGATCATTTTACAGAAATCCCTGAGGATTCAGGGCTGTGAGAAGCACTTGTAGGCTGCAATTACTGTCAAACTAGAGACCTCTTCATGCTATTAATGAAAGAAGTGTTGGGAGGAAGGACCTGCAAACAGCTTGTCCTGCTCCTTTTGGAGTTAGTACCCAATCACCTCTGGCTAATTTTTAGTGGGAACAGGATGTTCCCACAAAATGTGTGTAGTAAGAGAGGTAGAGATTAAAGGACTAGAGAGAAAAAAACCCCAATCAACACTTCTCTGTGAGTTTATTTCTCTGTCTGACGTGCAGTCTGTAACTGCTGAAATAAACACAGGTGCCTGGGGATGGAGCAGCCTCATCCCTACCTTTCAGGATGATCTCCAGCTCGTCTCTCAGGATGTCAAAGATGCTGTATCTGGAGCTGGTCTCTGGGATCACGTGCCTGTTCAGCCAGCCCCCACAGGCATACTGGTAGAAATCCTTGCATGGGTCAGCTGTGGGGTCCATGTTCTGGATTATTCTGGCAGCTTGGCAGAGAAATTGGAGAGATGAATTCTACAGACTGCCCATGAATCTATGGGAGTACTGAACACTCTCAAGGAGCTGCTTAGCAAGACCCATTCCCACTTACTATGACTTGAGGAATTCCTGTTTTCTGCTTAAAAATGTATCTGAATGGCAGAAGAGTTGTCCCAGAGCATTAGGCCTTGCAGGGAAGAGTGCCCAGTGCTCTCCTAAACTCCAGTTTAGGCACTGTCCAAGAAACCAGTGCTTCCAGGGGGCTGTTGGGAACATCTGTGCTGCAGTCTTACCTCTCTTGAGGTGTAGATACCAAAAATAGGAAGGTAAATATCCCATGAGAGAGAAAATTCAGTCTAAAGGGAATTTTATTATGCTTATAGATACAGCTTGTGTGGGTCAATCCGTGGCCTTGTGGCTCAGAGCCAGAACTCTCGTCCACACTGGCAATTTTCCTGTGTTACCTATGAATTATATTCCTTACCCAAGGGCAAATCTCATTCCTTTTCATCTACTGCAGCCTTAAACTCTGAATTATCTCTTATTCAGGTTCAGTAACACATAAAAACTCCCCTCTGCAGCAGTAATTCACAATTACCTGCTGTCACACACCCAGGGGTGGTACAGATGTTGCCCGAGTTGGTGCCATAGTGGGAACCTGCAGGGAGAGGAGAGGAAAGCAGATGGAATTATCCTTGTTTTGGAAGGAAATTGTTCCCAAAGTCACTCACCAGAGCCCAATCTCAGTGACAGCTCTGCTTGGTTTGGGAGCAGGCGAGTGAATGTTGGTGCCAGTCAAAGACATCAGATGACAACCGTGAAGAAATCAGGGGAATTTTGAGGAAAATTTGTTGGCAGCAGCATTACAACAGTCTTGACAGTGAGTTTTATTTCTCCTGGAAGGAGAATAAGGCCATCTTTTCTACCTGCTAACTGCCTCCACAGTCTACTCTGAAAGTATGGGATCCTTTTATTAGACAAGCTATTAAGATGCTCTGAGCATCTTCAAAGACACTGAGACCGAGAGGTTTAAACTGAGAGCAAAAAGCCCAGATCTGGGTTACTGCTGCCACACTGCTTTCAGTCACCAGGATCAAACTTAGGAAAAGAAATTACTTTTATTTCTCCAGGTATTTATGTACTGGGGAGGGGCAGCCGGTCACAGACTTGTTTGGCCTTTAAGGTTGGTCCTTGCTGCTCATCTGAGAGGTTGTCATTAACCTGGAATTTTCAGGGCTGATGGAATAGTGTAGGAATAAGGAGACTGTGGACCTGTGTTCAAATATGTTCTGCCTTGAATTAAGCATGGAAAAGGCCACTGTAGTCCTGCTCTTAGCTATTCATTTTCTATTTTTGGGTGCTTGGTTTGTGAAGTTCTCCCAATGCAGAAGATCCCCAAAAAGCCAGTGCACACATCATTACAGATGCTGAGTATTCAGGAGAGTGTACTTGTGATGCTGGGCAGGTGGCAGGGCCCTCCCATGTGCTGTTCCCTGCAGAGCTGCAGTGGGAGGGATCTGAGCCCCCCAGCCTTGGCCCTGGGAGAAGGAAATTCATTTTGCTGGTTGAATTTCCCATTTGAGAAACCCCATGTCTTGGTTTACTACCCACTTATATCAAATAGGCAACTATGTGGTTCCACTCTGAAAAACAAAATCTTGGTACTTTCCAGCAGATTTAGCCATTTTTAAGCTTTGGTTTTGATCCTTGTTTGCAGAAAAGAGTTACTAAAAAAAATTGCTTTCAATGCAAGTAAGTGCTTTACATGAGAGCAAACAAGATTACAGTAATTCAGAGAGAAATAAAACAGTGGGGGAGAAAAGAGGGCTTTGAAGTTCATCAGTGGAAGTGACATAAAAAGCCCCCACTGTGCTGGGGAATGTTCAGGGTTCAGCTGAGCGTGGCGTGCTGGGTGGGAGCACATCTGCATGAGAAAAACTCTGTGTCCTGCCCTGGCTGGTGTCTGGCAACCTGAACAGGGGAGGAGGAAAAATTTGTGGAACAATGAGAAGCTTCACAGAGATAGTTACTTTTTTTTGGTGTTTGTTTCAGCATTTGTTGGGATATTTCTGTGTGCTGGGTGAAGCTAAGCCAAATTTTTGGAGTTTCTTAAACACTCTCATAAGTAAACAATTGGCAAAATCAAATCTAAAAGCCCAGGGTATCTCCAAGGGGAAAATCAAATACTTGGAGGAAAAGAAATGAGTAGCTCAAAGGCAAAAGGAAAGGAGCAATAGCAAGAAGCAACGTGAGGAAGAAATAATTGTACTACAAGAATTTTGGTTTTTTCCCATTTTTTCCCAGGGACCAGGCAGAACTGAAATGGTTACTTTTTTATTTATTTATATATATATATATATATATGTATATTTATATTTATATTTATATATTTTAATATATATATTTTATATATATTTATATATGTATGTATGTAGTTATTTATTTTAAAATCAAGTCTTCTTTCTTTACTATAACCTGACAATGTCTGACTTCAATTTCTGGAACCAGCTGCCTTGGATGAGGCTTGAACTCCCCTCCCTTCCCCAAGCCCTTGTGATTGTGGTGCTGTAATTGAGCAGGATGAGCAGGGGAGCCAGAGCTGGCTTTGGAATTCGAGGGCACACTCAGGGCTCTGAAACTCTGCCCCAAAACCAGATCATGGGAAATGGCTGGGGAAGAGATCTCAGTTTACCTTGAAAAATGTCTCCTTTGTTTCTCTATCAATTCTGGTTTTATTCCTCAGTACCTTTCCTGCCACAGGCTCTGGGTATGACCAACTCTGCCGTCTTTGGCTTTACAGTCTCAGACCTTTGCTCACTCAACTGGAGCTTTGTCACCTGCACCTCCCAAAACCTAGAAATGAACTTAAAATGCACCTTCTCAATTCTCAACAGCTCTGCCTTTTGTTTTCTCAATTACTTTTCTAGAACAACAGCCCAAGATTTCAGTAGAAACACAGGTATTTATTTATTTTCCTCCCTGCTGACAGGTTGGGTTACAGTGATAGAGAGGCTCCTGCTTTGACCTCCATTTCAGTCTGGTACAGCAGCACAGAATTGATCAGGGAAGAGAACCTTTAATGGAGATAAATGAACCGACCTGAGCTGTGGGACTATTCCAAATGGAAGAAAATGAGGGAAATTAAGTCCTCCAGATGCTGCTTCAGAGATGAACTGCTCACCTGTGAGATGGCAGAGCTGGGACATGCTTCAGACCCCCTGGGGTCACTGCAGAGAATTTTATCACCTTAATTTGGCCTCACAAGGAGCCACTGAGCCCTGTGCACATTCCCTGGCCAGCAGCAGGAGCCAGGAATGACTTTGTGAGATCTCGGGGTGGCTGCAGTCCCCTTCAGCAGCTCACCTTTGGAATGATGGTGCTTTTCAAAGACAAGTTGCTTTTCCAGGGCTTTATTGCAGCTCGTTTTTCAGAGAACAAAAGCCAAGCCAAGCCTTCTGCAGGGCTCTGGAGGACACAGCTTGTGTTTAGTGTCTCCCCACTGTGCGTTTGGAGGAGCACAGATGGCTGGGGATGGCACACATGGAGACAATTAGAGCCACAGTTGTCACCAGGCACTCACGTGGGAGCTTTTACCTCTCAGCACCTTCCCTTTCCTCAGATCTCCTCTGCACAAGTGTTGTTGGCACTGCAAGCTGCCCTTGTGGCTGTTAAAACAGAAATTTGTGCGCAACAAACAATGGAATTGCCAAATTCAGGTTTTCTTTGTCAGAGAGGGCTGCCTGTGCCAGGTGTCAGCATCTTCAGAAGGAGTGAAGAACACAAGTGTTTGGTTTTATTCCACCTTTCCTAGGATTTCTTACCTATAATCATGGCTGAGCTAGAATTTTGTGGGAGAATCAGTGAATTATGTGTTTATTTACCCATTTTGCAGCCCTGCATTGGCTGTCACTCCCCATTACTGCTCTGCATTCATGTAGCTCCATCTGATTACAACTGAGGACAGTCTTACCACCCAAATGTCATCATGACTGGTGTGTTAGCTGCCACTTCTTGAAATTCTGCATCTCCCCTGAATAGCTGGCTCGTTAATGAAGATTCCTGACGTCAAAGGACATTTGGGCACCAGGGAAGGAGAGGAGCCAGAGCTCAGCCACAACCTTGTCTCAGTTTTCAGTTTAGATACTGCTCAGCAGGCTCGTGTAAATCTGTTATTTAGGTTCACAACAATCACATTCAGCACAGGAAATGCAGGAGAAAAACGTGGATTTTTCAAAATCCACCCTCAAAACAAAGTGCTGCTTAGTTTGTGTTTCTGTTTGTTTGGAGCCTGCCTAAGAAGAGAGGAGAGGGCTGTGACCTTGGGCTCCCTAACAGCCAGCAGTGACAATGTATGGGGATGCAGACACAAAAATATCAGTGAATCTTCCTCCTGAGAAGGCAACTTGGGAGGCAGAAAGTCAATGAAAAAAAACCAGAATTACAGGAGCAGCAGTTAGGTGAGGCTGGAAGTTGTTTGGAGGAGCTGCTGAGTGATTTGATGTGTCAGCTACAGAGAGGCTTGAGATGTTCCTCAGGCTGTGCCCTCTCCAGCAAGGGATGAGGTTTGGAGTTCAGTAAATACTGAGGGGCAGCTGTGAAAAGGCTGCTGAGATGGTAGTGTGGGTGTGAGGGAAGGATTGAGAGCATGGTGTGTTCAGATCCAAACCCAGCCCTGCTTCCCTTGCTAGGATCACCCAAATATTACTTCATTCTTCCTATGTTTTCTTTCAGCTTACTTAGATGAGGGTGTTTTATGGGTCTAAAAACTTCCTTGGATGTCAAAAACCCCAAACTGTGTCCAGACCTCTGTAACTCCACTGCTGTGAGAGCATGAATGTTTTTGTTGGCTGGGAATAAAGATAAAAATCCCAGTCAGCATTAACAGAACTCCAGGAAATATTGCTGTGCCCACAGGCCTATTTCATGCACCACAATTCTCTTCTGCAAGATACATACAAGCAGAAAAATATTCTCCCTGAACCACAAAGCCTAAACATGCCTTTATAAATAAAAAAAAAAAAAAGTGAATGCAAAGCAGGAAAAGTAATGCTTTAATTTTCTAATTTAATTCCTAATTACAAGCTAAACAAAATTATTTTTAGAAGCCTGGGTAGTGTCATTCTGATCAAGGATGTTTCAAGGTGAAGTGAGAAATCTGAATCTGCTCTTAGTGAACAATCCAGTGTCCCATACACATCCCAAAATTAACACTTCAGTGAAATCAGCAAGAGAAGAATCCCAGGGTAACATTGCTGGTTGTATCACACGAGTGGTGCTCAGCCACATTGGTTTTTTTTCTGTTCTGTGGGATTTATGTGGCACAGCTTTGAGCCAGAGCTGCTTTTCCCTTGGGGAACCTGAGACTTGAAGCTTTGGCTGAGCATTGGGAATGGGCTGAAGTGTGACAGCAAAACAGAGCCAAAGGGGGCATTGGGACAAAACTTTTCAAGACAAAAAAAAGATGTTTCTGCTGCAGGAACAGTCTAAACAGCTCTCACTGCCTCGGTACTAGACCCAGGCAGTGCATGTTGACATTGTGAGGATGAAGCTCCTGCTGCTCATTTCCCACCTGCAATCTCATTTCCCTCCTGGAATTACCTAAAGCTCGTGGCTGCTCCAGCTGTGAGCTCAGATGGGGACCAGAGGCACAGAGTGGCTCCAAGGCAGAGCTGAACACACCTGGGGAGTGTGAGGAGCACAGAGCAGGCAGAACATCAGCCCTGCACTCTGGGCTCAGTTTGGACAACACTTCCAGGGGAAGTTTAATTACAGATATGAGCCTACAAAAATATTTAGGTTTTAGACCTGTTTTCTCACAGATAAACCTTAATCACATGTAGTGAGCATATCCTGCCTCTGGATTTGGATGAGACCAGAACTTGGGCAGATAATATTTGAATTCTGGGTTGTCTGGACCCAGCAAACGATGTAGGACAGACTTCTCAAATCCTTTTGTGCGTGCAGGCAGCAAAACCCTGCCTAGCTCAATGTTTGACACAGAAACTCCTCCTCCAGGACCTGGCTCTGGGGAATTTCTTTCATCTCCTGAGCTAATATAATAAACTTTCTGATGAACTGTATGAATACAGATTACAGATACTCAGATTTTTCCTGGCATTCAAGTGCTGGTAGTAAAAGGAGTGAACAATAACAAGGCTTTTTTCATGAATTATTGCTCAGGGCTGTGCTGTGTTTCACTCACAAGTGCTGAAAATGCAGCTCCCTGCAGCAGGGGAGGCAGAGACAGTGTGAGGAGACAGCAAAGCCTTGCTCCAGTTTTGCTGTTCCCACTTTAATTTTGTTCTCCAGTGTTTTAACAAAGCTTCCAATCCAAGAGATTTTAATGAAAGTGACAAACACGAGGCAGAGCTGCTCCTGAGCATTTGATGCTTCACAGGGTTTTCAAGTGGGACTTTGCACTTGCTGTGCCAGTGGGAAAACTTTGGTTTTACCAAGTGTGCTCTGCAGTTAAAATATTTAGGCAAAACACTTCAAAATAACGTGGCTCAATGTCAGGTTTCTGGCAAGATATTTGCATTCAAGTCACTGAAGCAAATCACACTTAGAGATCCAACTGCCTGATGGAATATTTTAAAAGTCTCCTTTCCCTCAGCAGCAAGTGGATCTTGTGTTTTTTTTTTTATTTATTTTTTTTTTTTTAGCTTTCGCATTGTAATAAGCAATTTCCCCTTCAAGGAGACTGTTTTTAGAAGTGTTTTAAAGCAGCTGTTGCTTCAAAAACCCTGACAATAATGAATCTTGGCTTGTGCTTAGACAAAATAAGGAAATGTCAGTTCTCACACACAGACACACACCTTCCCTCTAAAACAGCGCATCAGCTTTGTTAAAACAGCTCTGAATTCAACAAATTGCACAGAATTAAATAAAAGCATAGAATCTTACAGAGCACAATTCAAAATATAAGTAAAAGCCAATTTAATCTCTGTGCCCAAGCTGGGAGCAAGGCAGAGAGAGCCCAGTCCCTCACAGAGGTGACTTCATGGTCTCTCTGTATTTTTGTTTTCATTTAGCTCTGTGGAAAAAGGACTTTTTCTGCTATTTGCAGAGGGAAGGGGAGATTATTCCCAGGTTCTTACCTCTGCTGCTGGCATAGAGGATCACCAGGGCGACGGCAGCACAGGTCATGAGGAGCAGCAGGACAGCCAGCCCGATGGCCACAAAGCTCCAGGGCTTCTTCCCGGATTTGGTCGATTTTTCCACAATATCCATTTGACTTTCTGATTTGCTCATTATTGTAACTCTAAATCGGGGAGGGGAGGGCGAGAAAGAGTTAACAGCACGGCTACATCAGGATAGGGAGAAGAATGCATGAGGGAAAAAAGGAAGCGGAATAAAAACAAGGAGAGAAAGAAAACTTCCAAATTATTACATGTATTTGTCCATTTGATTGTCCACAGATTTGCCAACCTCATTCTCCATCTCCTGTGCCTGCGTGTCTGCTCTCGGGGGGGGGCTGTGCTGCCCCAGGCTCTCCGTGGTGCAGTGTCAGAACTTCAGGAGCCTCTTTGGGAAGTATGGAAAAGTCTCATGACCAGGTTGGGCAACTCCTTTCTCCCAAGCAGAGGAGGAGGGGAGCGAGCTGCCGCCTTCCACTGCCCACTTCCAAGAGTGCAGAGTCCCCTCCGTGGCGCTGGGCAGGTCTGCAGGGCTCTGCTAACAGCCAGGGAATCCAAACTGGGATCCTTCCAGGTGCGAGCGCCCTGGAGCGGCTCCGTGGGCAGCGGCGGCGCAGGATGGGGACAGCGGGCGGCTGCGGGGACACGGGGCAGCTCCGGGGGCTGCGGGAGGCTGAGGCTCTGCGAGGCTTCTCCGAGCCATGCTCAGGGTTGGGAGCTCAGCCCCGAGCCCTTCCCAGCTCCAGGGAGATGCTCCGGGGGAGGAAGGGGGTGGGATGGGCTGGAGGAGCTCCGCGCCGCTGCGGCTTCTCCCGAGCCCCCCGGGATCCCGAGATCCCTGGAATGCCACCCGGCTATTCGGCCTCGCCGCTGCGGCTTCTCCCGAGCTCCCTCCGGCTTCCCGGGATCCTGATATCCCTGGAATGCCACCCGGTTATTTATTCGGCCGCTGCGCTCGCAGGGGAGGTGGGAACCTGCTGAAGCTCTCCGGCTTCCCGGAGCGCTCGCAGCTTTGGGGTGGGATGAACGGGAGAAGTGTGTGCGAACAGGCTGATTTATGGGTTGTTGCAGGCAATGCGCACAATTCCTTCATGGAAATCTGGCTGGGAACAGCTGGGAAAGGCAGTAAAAGCAAGGGCAGGATCGGCGTGCGGTTTCCCTTGGGTTTTGTTTCCCCCTGCTCCAGAGGCAGAGGCAGCGCTCGCCCCCGAGCTGGGGTAACTCCCTGAGAGAGCTCACGCCGGAGAAATGGTCAGGTAGTGCCTCTGCACTCCAAGTTTTGTGTGAGTTCAGGAGGAGGTGCTGGGAGGCAGAGCAGGGATTCCTTTGTGGCTGTTTGCTGGGAATGGACACACAGTGTTCCAAGAATGGGGAACAACGAACAGCAGTTCTTTCTGCCAGGAGCCCAAGTCTCCTCTCTCAGTCAGCATTCTGCCTCAAAATCCCTGGAAGAATTTCCCTTTAAATTTTTTTCTCCAGAATCATGTTAACTCAGGCTCCTGGTAAGTGTGGAGGCAGCAATTCTCATCCCACCAACAGAGGAGCAGTAGGAGAACATAGGGATGTGAAATGCACACGTGCTCGAGCGGATCCTGGGTGTCCATATGGGAAACAGAGCTGCAGAAGGCAGGGTCACTTCTAAGGACAAAGCTATACATTTAATTAGGATTTAAGTGTTCTCTCATTTCTGTTTGCAGAAATTTCTACAGCTCACAAAGGTTATTTTCCTGTGTTTATGGGAATCTTCCTTGTTGTTGAGCAGTTTTACTCTTACTTTACAATGTAGGATCTCCTCTGAGTAGGATCTACCTGGTTGATATCCATAAAACTGCAAGACAGGTGCCTCACTGGACTTAATGTAGTTATTTTTGTAGATATAAAGCAGTTATTCTTGTAGAATTAATGTAGTTCTTCTCATAGATTTAATGCATTTATTCTTACACCGTGGATATAAGACACTGCAGGGTATTATTATTCCATTTGCCCATTTTGGAGGTGGAGAATCAAGATGCCAGAAATCTAAGAGCTTCACTCCTTCTGCTATGCTAAGTGAAAAAAACCCAACCAACCCAACTGAAAAAACCAACCCAACAAAACTCAAGACACCCCTTATTTTCTGTGTGAGGAGCACCAGCAACTGTAAAGGACATATTTGCAGAATCATTAATTTTGATTGTTTTGAGCAGCTTTGTGTGGTCACTGGAATGGAGCAATCCATCATCCTGACAGTGCAGCAAGGTCCCCGTTCTGGTCACTGCTTTGAAGGGGACAAACCTGCTGTGATTTCTGACAGTCTCACTCTCACCTTGGAGCCTCTGTGGCAAAGGCAGCTCGATGCTGTGAAGTGGAATGGGGTTGCTTCGTTATTTATTTTCCCCTAAATCTCACATTCAATTAAATTATTCATAATTTAATCACTGCCTGCAGAAATTCTCATCCACCATCCATTTAGCCCCTTACTTTACAAAAGAACTTTAAAAGCTTAATCCCTCTCTGCAGTCCTGGGAGGGTGAACACTGCTCTGGGGATTTCTTCTTCCAGAGACTGAGGAACAGTGGGGGTTTTCAGTTCTTGGAAAACATCCTCTCTCCCCAAAGCAATGTAGATGCAAAACATATGAAGCAATGAGGCATTTGCTGTTTGGGTTGGGCCACTTTGAAAGGATTTTTCCCTTTTTGCTTACTTTGTAACTTTGCAGAGGAGGTTCTCCTGTTACTGGGATTTGAAAGTGTAAAGAGCTAGCAGTGGCAGGGTTACAGCTTGAAAAAAGCCTCAAATCAGGGATTTTTATCCCTGGATCCTGCAGGGATGGGGCTTGAGCAGCCAAGCTGGATTGCTGCCTCTTTGTGGGATGTGTTTACTGGGCACTCAGAGACCCCACATGTGAATATTTCCTCAAAAGGTGATTCCTCAGGCACCAGACATCCCAAACTGCACAGAACTACTGAATACTGAGAGGAAGAAACTCTGGGGTTTTATACAGTGCTTTTCTTCTTGGGAAAAATTCTCAAGTCTGGGAGGAATTAAGGTCAGAGGTTCCAGCCCTGGACAGCAAATATTTGAGCTGGTGCCTCACTTGCCTGGGAGACAGCACTTGAATATTTTTGTCTTTGTATTTCCTCTGGAATAATCATGGCTATACCTGGGGCACTGAGCTGGGATAAGACTGTTCAAGGATATTTTTATCTTGCTCAGAAGTTTGGTTGCAGTGTCACAGTTGCCACAATGTCAAGTTGACCTTCAACTCCTCCTCTGGAAGGAATTGATTCTGAAGATAGAAATTGTCAGGATTTGTGCATTATTTTTCCCCTGTGTTTGTTTTGCCAGTGGTGATGTGAACCTCAAAAACTTTGTACTTATGAGAATACATGAGAATGTATAACCTGAAATTACATATATATGCACCTGATATTACTATATAAGAATATATTACCTGCTTTAGTTGCCTGCCTGATTTTTGCACAGTTTTTAGTCTTAATGTTGATGTGATTGATTGCTCTGGGTCACCTGAATATTTTGGTTGCTGCCTCCTGTATGCTCCTAGAAATCCAGGGAGTGGATGTGCAGTAGGGCAGTGATTTCCCAGCTGGAGCTCTGGGGTTCTCCTGCAGGAATTTAACAGCTCCACCAAATGTAAAAACAGCTCCATGTCCTAAAGCAATCTGAGCCAAGCAGGACGTGGCAGTATCTTTAGTGTGATTTGTCTTAAGAGTTGTTGCCATGGAAACAAGGTCTCCATCTCTATCTGGTACATCCTTATAGATATCCATAGTGAGATGTGAAGGAAATGCTCTTACCTCTGGGTGTCAGGGTTTGTAGTTTGCCCTGAATCCTTTGCCTATGCAAAAAAAAAAAATTAAAAAAAAAAAAAATAAAAATAGTTTGAGGCAGTCCTGTGTCAGTGGAAGTGCAATTCCAGATCTGGAATCTTGTGTGTGAGCTGCAGGTTAGAAATGATCAGCTCCTCTGTGTGAGAGGCAGAGGTGTGGTGAGCAGCTCCAAAACTCCTCCAGGACTGCTTAAAATCTCTCTTATTGTTTACTTTTTGGTTTTAGTACAATAATGAACCATGAGTCTGGAAAGAAAGCTGTTACCTGTTGTCATCTGAGTTTCAATGTTCAGGTTACACAGATACAAAGATCTATTTCTTCTGTGTGTATAAATTAATCTAAACAGAAAAACTGACCTGACCCAAGATTTATAATGCATGTGTAAAATGGTCAGTTTAGCAACCAGGACAGTGGGACAGTGCCCATTATTCCAGTCAAAATGTCAGCAAATGAGATTAGTATGCACTTTTAACTTAAATACAGAAGAAAATCTGGAGATATAGGGTGACATTAAAACAAAAAAGCCCAACCCAGCAGCCTCTCCCCAGTGAATCAGCAGATGCCTGGCTCCAGCACAATGGCTGGATGTAGCCTGTGATTTATTGTGGCAAGGATGCTGCCCACAGAGGAGAACTTATTGTGCTCAGAAATAATGGGTTTGTCTCTGAGAGCCAGCAGAACCCTGTCATCTGTCAGCCAGCAGAAAAGAAATAAAGCTCAGCATTGAAATATCTTCTTGGAGCAGGTTGGCTGCCAGCTGTGTGTGGTGGAAATAAGTCCTGGTAGAGGCACAGCTGAAACAGTTTAGAATTGGGAAAACCTTGAAGTTTAGGTGATGTTTCAAAACTCTTCTCTTGCTTCCCTTTTAGAGATGAGCATCTTTGGAGCACCCTCAGAATTAAAACCGACCAGACATCAGTGTTATTATGCAGGAAAGGCACAGGAGCTCCTGCCCTGAGCTTCTGGATGCACTCACTGCAGAGACAAGCAGGTAAAAAGGTGAAGGTGCCTTACCTGGCTCTTGTGGAGGAGGTTTTTCAGCTGCAAAAGTGCCTGGAGCAGTTTCTGGGGAAGAACTGAACTGTTTGTATTTTCTGGCAGTCAGGAATAAATGTTTATTCATGTTCCCAGCACAGATCCTCTTGCAGGCTCTCCCCAGGAATGGTTTGTGCAAAGTGCTGTGCCCAAATCTTCCTCTCTCCCCCTCATTCACACGAAGGTGGCTCCCAATGCCCAATGAATTAAATGCTCTGCTCTGAGACTTCTCAGGGATTTAACCCCTTCCAACGTGTCTGAACTCACTTGGTTTTATGTCTAGGCTGGAAAATAGGTTGTGTAGCAGGGCTGCCTTTAAGAGGAAAAGGTGATTTCCTGGCTTCTTAGCATTTGGAGAATTCTCTTCTATTACAGTAATTAATTGTTAGGAAAGTTCTCATTTTCCATGAGATGCTTGCCCTTTTTCCTCAAGAGGTTTTTCGAGACTTCTAGATTGCTTCTAGACTTCAAATGTCTCATTTTCACACAATTCAGTGTTGCAATTACATTCTTAATGAAAAAACCTCTTCAAAATTACATGACTTGAGAGGTATAAAGGTATATTTTTGCATTGCTTTGCTGTGTAGGAAGACAGATTAAAAAAAAAATAAATCTCAGATATTTCACCTTAAATTATTTTCAGTTAACAGAGCACATGCAAGTTTCAGCTGTGCCAGTGTACTGCTTTGAAAATGACAAGGAGATAATTCCTCTTTCCAAGGAAAGCTATTCAGACCAGTTGAAAAGTTAGAGTATATAATCTTAGTCCTGTATTTAAACACCAGGCACATATTATTTAACGCAACACAGAAGTCCAAGCCATAAAATCCTCTTCAGGAAATTATTACATTTGGTTGCAGCAAGACTGTGAAGTCCTGGATTATCAAAATGTTTGTAAATATGTTCAACTTTCAGCAGACTTCCCATTTTCACCCAGCCCTTAATGTTTTCTTGCATTCCCACTGGCAATTAGGATGCTGTGAAGGAAATCAGGGGCTTGGCATCCTCCAGCCCAAGGGCTGAACTTGCCCCCTGAATGGACAACTGGAGTGTGAGGGGTGGCTGTGGCAGAAGCAGGAGCTGCAGGACAGGAGCAGGCAGAGTCTGGTCAGCTTTTTCACATAAGCTGCTGAAGGTGCCTCAAATCACAGAATCTCAGAATCCCAGGATGGTTTGGGTTGGAAGGGCCTTCTGGATCTCACCCAGTCCAACCCCCTGCCCAGGCAGGGGACACAGGAGAGCGTCCAGGTGGGTTTGGAATTCTCCAGAGAGGGAGATCCACAGCCTCCCTGGAAGTTGTTCCAGAGCTCTGCCACCTCCTTGGAAAAAAGTTCTTCCTCAGGCTGAGGGGGAACTTACGTTTCAGTTTATGGCCACTGCTCTTTGGGTTTAGGATTAGGAATGGGCCCTGGCTTTGGGGGTGCAGAGTGGTGCCTGGGTGCCCTCACAGGAGGGTTGGGGGTCCAGGTGCTCCTCTGGTTGGAACTTCCCACTGGGGACAGTCTGTGGTTCCCTTTGGAATGGCCAGCTCTGGGTGGCTCTGGGTGCAGCAAAGCCTCTGGGGTTCAGTCAGGCCTGCACAGGGGATCTGAATGTCTTTATTGTTCCTCAAGCCTTGCCATTGTCAAAGGCAAACACAGAGCCTGCACTGGGGCTGGGTCCTGCGGGATGCCTGGGAGATTTCCCGTCCCTGCTGAGGGTGTGTGTGTGCTGGGGCAGCTGTGCCAATACCCAGAGGGTGCTGGGCACAGAGCAGGGGGTGACCTCCAACAGCAGCACTGGCTGGGGACAGGGCTGGGGACAGGGGCTAGGGACAACGTGCAGCTCTTTTACAATCATGGAAAACGTACAAATAATGTCATCTTCAAAGCGCCGTGTACCCGGAACTAAGAGGTACTGACAAGCATCTGAAAGAGAGAATTATCCCCATTTTACAGATGAAAGGGAGTCACACAGAGAATCAAAGTCAAGATTAGATTAATAGACATTGATGCCAAAGGAGCTATTATGTCTTGTCTGGCATCTGGCAGAACAGAGCGGAGAATTTCACACAGATTGCTCCATTAAATCCCTAATCTCTGTTTGGGCTGAGGAAAAGACCTCCAGAGCTGACACAAAGACGCTGCACCATCTTCAAGTGAGTTGCTTGTGGGGCACTACTGGAAGTTCACATCCTATCCCAGTAGGAGTTTATTCCTGCTGCCTCAGCTAATTTTGTTTGAACAGTATTTTTAAGAACCCCCCACCCACAATATCACCTTGCATTTGTGCTCCCTTGAGGTGATTATTGAGTTGATACTTTTCACGTGGGAGACGAGGGCCAAAAGGATGTTGGAGTGGGAAAAGTTTAATCTTGATAAAATAATTTTTTTTTTCCAGTGAGAATAATCAATCACTGGAAGAGCCTCCCCAGGGACATGATAAGATCACCCTCACTGGAAGTTTACAAGATTTCCCAGGCTGGGCAGGGTGCTGGATAATCTTATCTAAGACCCCTTTCCAAGGGAGGTTGGCTCACATGACCTTTTGATGTCCCTTCCACCCTGGACTTTTCCATGGTTCTGTAAAAGGTTTTGTGTATAGGAACTGATGTAGGTGAGTGCTTAGAAGTTGTGTTGGATCAGGTCTTGGGGACCAAATCCAGCCCCAGTTAATGTTCCCAGTTTCCCTGCTGAGAATGATTTGGATCTTTCCAAATGACACCGTCAATTCTGAACTGTCGGTTCTGTGGCATTTTCCTCTACATCTGGGCTTGATGTGTGATTATCCTGCAGTTCATCAGGCAGGTTTATTAGGAGACTTAATTGGATTGCATTAGCTGGCATTTAAACCATCCAAGCCATTTGAGAATGCAATCAATTAAAACATCCAAGCACATTAATGGTGTGGACACAGGGCAATTTATGTAGATGGCTAATTACCTGTTTACTTCAGGAAGCAGACCAACAATGGCCAAATGATGCACGAGAAGAAAAGAAACAGCATTGCAAAAATCCTGTTGGCAAGGCTGCAAAAATTAGCACATGGCAAGGTATAATTGTTTCCATTGTTAAAGTCTACAGTAAGAGAACAAACCCTATACCGTGACAGGCACTGAGAGGTGTTCCTAATAATTTCAGATTTGAATGTGACTTCCAGAGAACAGATTGAGCACATTACCAGTGCTGGAATGTCTTATAATGGCACATCTGAGGTTTCTAAGCAATCAAGAAGCTCTCTGAGATGGTCATTTCAAGCAGGGAAATGCTAATCCCTGTCAGTTTTCCATTTCATCCACTACTGATCTGGATCTGAGACTGGGGCTCCATGGGGGCTCCAGGTCTCTCACTCTGGGTGACCCCCAGGAAGTGTTTTTGGTGTGGCAGCACCCACCTGGAGATGAAAGCACAAGTGAGTGGCATAACAAAATGCAAACCAGGATGGAATGGAATCATTAACATCCTCCTGTGCTTCCTGCTCCCTCCTAGAATGCCCCCCTGGCTTTACAGCTGAATTTTCTCATTTACTGATGCAGTTCAGGAATGAGGCATACAAACTGATTATGAGCTACTGCTCTCAATTTCCTTTACAGTCCAGGGGGAAATTCTGATTCTCGCTCATTCTCTGCAACTCCTGACTTTCTGGGGTTGTGTAGGGAACATACATACACAAAAATGGTCAGGTTGGGTGATACACCTAAAGCCACACCTGCTCTGGCACAGAACAAGTCCCCAGTGGCTCTCAGGGACACAAGGGAGGCTTGCCATGGTTTCCAGGAGGTCTTGGCCATGTATCTTGCACCCAAGGCAGACTTTGGAAGTGAATTAATTAAAAATTACCTGGATGCATATGTCTTAGAGGTGAAGGTTCCACATCTGTATTGAGGTGTGGGACCCAGAGGGTCAGTGGCACCAGGCTGTGATTTCAGGGAGGGCCAGGACAGAAGCTGCTTTCTCACCTTCTCACTTTTCTCAATTGCTGGTTCATTAGTGAGGAACTAAAACCAGCATCACTGTGATCATGAGTGATTTCCACTCTGCTGACATATTTGGGACTCATGTTCTCCAGCCTCCCATTCGGGGTGGAAATTTGTTCCTCACCCATCCTCAAACATCCTCAGCTGCTGAGAGCTACAACCAGCAATATCTCAGCTGTGTTTGTTTTCTGCCCTCCAGACACTTCTGGGAGCCAATAAACCACTGCTCCTGTGCTCAGGGTTGTCTGTACACACCTGTGGGCAGGTGCAGTCTCTGCAGCATTGACAAAACAAATGGATATGGAAAAGTCACTCCTGAAATCCACAGCAGGAGGGGAAAGAGTCTCCTGAGCCCCACAGCTTTGGAGTGCTGTGCCTCCTAAATAATGAACTGCTTTTCTTAAGGTGCTGCTGAGTAATGGCTGAGTGAAGCAGAGGATCCCAGCACAGAGCAGTGTGGCTGAAATCCAACTGAAGCAGCCAAGGCTCCAAAGGCAGGCTCCAGTGCCAGTGATAATTTCATGTAACACATAAAATTTCTGGTGACAGCGACTCCTCGGAGCCCTGGCAAATTGGAAACTGCTGGATGCAGCAGCAGCACAATGATAACAGTTAATCTTCTGCAGGGGTATGATGGTAAAAGAAATGGCTTTTAGATTAGCTGTCATTAGAGTGAAACATCTGCCCCTGCAAGCCAAGGGGACTGTCCTCACTTGGGCACAAGGAAACTCATTAAATTCCTGGGTTTGCATGGCTCTGATCCAGAGCCACACTTGCACCACGCTCTGAAGCTGGGAAGCACAATGACTTGGGCTGAAAGGCAGGAAGATGAATTCCCTGGAGATGTGTCAGCTTCCAAAGCAGCTGCAGAAGTTGGTTCATGTGTTTAGATTCCCTTAGTACCTGGGAGCACACAGTGAAGTGAAATAGGAAAAATTAATGGGAGTGATGGGGTTTAAAAGGAAATTAAACCTTCAGAGATCACAAAAGCTCAAAGTTTAGCTCTGCCTGAACTCTGAGGAAAAGCTTCCAGTGGAATATTTAATTCCAAACACTTTGCCATCATTTCTAAGCTGTTCTTTGCCTGCTGGACTGCAGAGCATGAGGTCAGGAAACTTCCCTTGTCTAGCTCTATTTGTGATGCAAATATTCTCACATCTGATTTTCCTTTCACATACTTAGCAGGAATGTTGAATACTTCAGAGGGGAAAGCCTGGCAGGCAACTGTTTGTGCAAGAACATTCTCAACCGTGATTTCACAGTTTTCTTTCACTGTTCATTACCTGGTGATGATGTGCAACACGGTTATTAAGGCTGCAGAATATTTTAAAGGAACAAAATTTATGGAGAGCAAAGAAATAATTGGTAGTATCTGTATAGAGCTCAGAACTGAATAAAGTACAGATATTTAAACCGTAATTAATTCATGACTGCAGATTCAAGCTGGATTACAAACAGGTATCCAGTTTCAACTTTTATTAGGCCATGTTTTCTCCTTGATTACATTAATCTGGATTAATATAAATATATTTGAATTCTTCACAGTTGTGTGACGTTTACAGCAGAATTCCTTGAGGGTATGTCCTAGAGCACATTGTACAAGGAGCAGTAAAGTTCCTTTACTAAGTATTCAGCCTTGGGCTGCTTGCACAGAGTGAGGGAAGGGTCTCAAAGCAGTGGGAAGGAGCTCCACAGTCCCCATAAATTGCATCTTAACATTAAAGAAAGGTATAGAAGTGATCACTGCAGGTTTTTCTGCCAGATTCTTCAGTCTGGAAGAAGTAGAACCAGTTGTTGTTGGCTTTTTTGTTGTTGTTTTGGTTTGGTTTTGGTTTTGTTTTTTGGTTGGAAAACGGTTTTTATCTAATCATAGAATTATGGACTGGTTTGGGTTGGGAGGGACCTTAAATCTCACCTGGTTCCACCCCTGCCATGGTTCCATACCTTCCTTCCACTGTCCCAGGTTACTCCAAGCCCTCTCCTAGAAAATGTTTGGAAGAGTAAGAATACAACAGAGAATCAAAGAATAAATCAGAAGCTTGGGCACAGGCAAAGGACTTTAGTGGCCAAGACAGAGGACAAGGAAAATAAAAGAAACCAATAAAAATGCTGATGAGAAGAGTCAGGAGCTGCTGGGAGAAGCAGCCATTCCTCAAGGCCATGCAGAATAAGCAGGCACCTGAGAAGGAATTTTTCCTCAGGACAACTCTCTAGCAGTCTTTCTGGGATGGTCCTTATTTTTAAAGAAAAAAAATGTCTTTAGGAGAAATAAATGCATTATGTCCAGGAGAATACATTGTTTAACAAAAAGAATGGGTCAAAATCCCCCAAATTTCCTAAGGGACAGCCCAGACTAATGGAGGAAATATTATCCTGGGAGACAGGACAACTGGATTTTCTTCCCAGTGCTTTCCATGGTCTGAAAAAAGTGGGATACCTGTTTTACATAATGCAAAGACTTCCAGAAAGAAATCCAAAGCCCTAAACAACCACTTCTTAACAATTTCTTGAGACACAGAGAAGTTCCTGTCTGTTGGTTACTACTTGAAGGAAAACATGATGAATTTTTTTTTTTCCAGCTTGCAAATGGAGCCAACAGTTGTTTAAGGATATAATTTCATGCTTGGAAAGAAGCTCTCCCACAGCATCTTGGTGCCCATTAGGGGAAAAATCCTCATCAGTGTCATTAGGATTAAAATCGAATTTGAAGGGCAAGGAGCCCAGTCTTACCTGTGCTCTTAGGGCAGAAAAAAGGAGCATGAAGAGAAAAAGAAAAGTGGAAGGTTCCAGGTGCTATCAATGCTATGGGTTGATCACATGGCTGCTGAATTAAGTTCCACCCTGGAACGTTGCCTTTGAGACAACAGCACAGCAAAAAAGAGAATGCTCCCTCTTGCCTTTCATCCTAATCAAAGCAGCAGAGCAGTCCTCAGCATTGCTTTAATCTTTGTTTTCAGCAGTAGTTTCTGGTTTTCTCCACGGTTATATTACCACACTCCAAAAACATTGGGACAACTCCTTTGCAGCAGCCAAAACAAAGAAAGGAGCTGCTGCTCTGGGCCCCACCTTGCGTCCTTTCTGCTTCTGGACTGAGCTGAAGGCTCCCATCACACAGCTGAATCCCCAGGGATGTCCCAGCACTGCCTCTGGGGTGCCCCAAGTCTACCTGAAAGCTGGAAAACAGGCACATGAGAGCAGGACAAACCCTCCTGGGCCTGCCAGGGGCTGATTCCAGCAGGGAGGAGGAGGAAGGAATGCTGCAGCTCTGGGTGCAATCCCATCTTGTATGCTGCCTCCAGCCTCCTGCTTGTGCATCACCACTTCTGGATGAGCTGCAGGGCTGGCTCTGGGGCTGAACACCCAGGAGTGTGAGGGATGGGGTTCAGCAGCTCTGGCAGACACCCCTGTGGGGAGATGATTCCTGTTATCTGCTCTGGCAAAGGGAGACACGGGGGCTGGCAATCCAAGGTGAAGCCTGGAATGGAGCTGTCCGTGTGCCCTGGATGTCAGGGCAGGAGTCCCTGGAGGGGATGTTTGATCTCTGTTGAGTCTCACCCTTCACCTTATCTCTTGTTTCACTGTTCCCTGGGGCAGTAGAACAGTTTATTTGGCTTTGTGCTGCCCCATCCTTGATATTGGTGCTGATCCTGACAAATCCACTGCATTCCCAGCAGGGCAGATCCTTCACCCAGGAGTGGGGCAGGAGAGGGGTGTAACACAAATGGGCTTTCACAAACACCTTACAGCAGTTTCTTTTGACTGATCCTTTTGACTAGCCCATAAAATTAAGTCAAATTGATTGAACAGTAGGTGTTAAAGCTCATCAAATACTAGCTAGGAAATACATGATTATTATTCATGAGCTGCAAGTGATTTGAATGTTTTCCTTCAGTAGGACTGGAACCCCTGTGATAGAATTCTTTGTTTAGCCAGAGAAAAAGGCTTTTTTCACAATGGGGAGTATATATAATCCACAATAATTTTAAGGAATCTTGAATGCTGCAATTTGCTTTTTTTCCTCATTGCTCTCTTGGTCAGTTTTGTTTTGCTGCCTCAAACTTTCTACTCCTAATTCTGCTGTCCCATGTTCAGTGTCATGTCCATTGCACATTTATCATGAGCTTCTCATCTTTCCTATCTTTCTCATCTTTCCTTCATTCTTGCAGCCTCCCAGAAAGCAATCAGACTGGAAAATCCCCAAACAGGGAAATCAATGTATGCTACAGCTTGATGCCTCTCTTCTGAGTCTTGCCTTCAGCTTCTGGAGCTCAGAACTTTTATCAATTTTAAGCCCATAGTCTGTGATTTTCCAGGCCTCTTCATAACGCTGCTTTTCAAAGTTATTTTGTGCTATTTTGTGGAAGGTTTTGGTTAAAGATTCCCTGCCAGGGCAGTTAGTGATGGTGCCCAGGGCCAGGGGCTCGTCCAGCTGCAGAGCCTCCATGTAGTGCTGCACTGCTGCCTCTTCCTGGGCCAGGGCCAGCAGCAGGAAGCCCTGGCAGCAGTGGTCCCCAGCCCGTGTTTTTGGGCTGTTACAGCCGTGCCCCTGGATCACTTTTTCCATGTCTTTCACAGCTTTTTCATATTTTTTCAGGTGTGTCAGGCAGGCAGCTCTGCGTCGCAGGTACCTGGGGCTGTCCCTGCTGGCCAGCACAGCCAGGCTGTGATAGCCCAGAGCCTGCTCGTGGTGATGGCCTTTCATCAGCACCTTCCCCTCCTGGGCTGCTGCCTGTGGGGACAGAGGTAACCCATGTTAGTTAATAAAGGGGGAAAAATAGGGGAATAGCTCATCTGGACTGCTCATAGACACAGACACTAAGAAATCTTAGTTATTTTATCAAATGTTGGAATTGCATCCAGCTGGAGAACTAAGCATTGTTGTATTTTTGCATACAGACAAGATATAAAACTCTTGGCTCACTGGGCACTTGCTGTTATCTCAGGAGCTTCTGAAGTCCTTTGTTTCTGCACATCTGCCAGAATTTCTTCTGAATTTGTTTACATTCATTAGGAATGATGAACAAAAAGCTGCCTGGACAAATGTCTGCAGGTGATGCCCTACGAATGCAAGTGCTAAAAATGAATTTTTTTTTGTCTCTACTGGAGCTTACCTAAGCTGTAGGAAAAAAAAGGCCAACTGGTGGCTTTGCTAATTGTTAATCTCGAATGCAATTTGAACTCCCTGCCCTTATCTGAAGGGAAAAACAACAACAAGAAAATAGACAAGGCTGAAAGAGCCACATAATTTTTAGGTTCATGGAGGTCAATAAAGAAAACTCCATTAGAACTATTTGCCTCAAATGGATTTCTGATTATTTCCCTTTATTGGTAATAAATAAAGCTCTTAATGTGCTGCAGCAGAGCGAATATTCAAGTTATAAACAAGGCTGCCATCAGCAGCTGAGGGCTTACAAAAGGTTGGGCCAAACAAGCTGAGGCTTCAAGCAAAGGATAAATTTCTATCTTCCTGTTTCATGGGGTAACTCTTGCTTGTGGGTGCAAGAAAATCCAGTTAGCCCAGCCACTGTCTCAGTAGCCACACCTGACATCCAGGTCAGGTCCTCCAGGCCCTTTGTGTGCCCCTTTCATTTTGGCTGACCAAGGTTAGAATGGATTGCTGTCTGCCAGGACTGAGGAAAGCAGGTTCTGCAGGAAAGGGATCAATACTGCAGGGCAAGTCCCAGCACCTCACCTGAGAGCAGTGGCATGAAATAATTTAGCCACTCCTCGTGGTTTGTGAGGAATTCTGCTCCCGTTATTTCATTATAATGCACATAAATATATATATTTTTTTGCTATTTTTGCTTGACATATTTATTAAGGAGTCTCTCAGCTTCCACACAGAGAAATAGGAATAGGACCTCTCTCCAAAAGGTGTCAACCACTGGCTTTAAATTCTGGCCATAAATTTTCAGGCAGCCTGTCCAAACCCATCTCAGATGCCTTGTGTACATTTACTTTGTGCTTTAAAATGTTTTTAAGACACTCCTCAATGCAAGTGTGCCCTCAGTGGCAGGAATTTAACAAGGGATCAAGGTGGAATTGCAGCTGTGTGAGGAGCATCCTGGCAAGAAAAGGTGTTTTTTTCCCTCAGAAATTCCAGAGTTCTGGATCACATTGTTCCAAGGGAAGTGCAGTTCCTCAAGACAGCTTATGTTTGTGTAGTTAAATTGTCATTTTCAGCCTCTAAGGTGCATTTGCTGTCTCAGAGGCAGAAGAAAACACAATTGTGATTGTTGTTGTGCTGAATCTGATGCTGGAGGTTTCAGAGCTCTAATCTGGGGCATTGGGAGTTCTTGTACCACGTGCAATATTGCATTTCTTCACTGAGCCACTGCTTTGACTCCTTCACATTTCTCTGAGAGTCCCCAGACCAAGCCATGAGATTTTGCCTTTCCTGCCACACTTGGAGGAAAAATCCCATCTGAAAATAAAGGATTCCCTTTCACCCTTGCTGATGGAGCAAGGCTGGGCAGCTGGATTCTGGATTCTCTTTTGGCTCTGCCTGACTTAAGGGACCCGAGCTGGGACATTTTTGGTGTGTAACAGGGAAGGATTAATCAGCAAATTGAACATTATCTCCTAAAAGAGATAAAGATGAAAACCAGGTTCAGGAAGAGAAGGCAAAGGGAGCCAGAAGGACATGGCACAGCTGAGTTCAGCTGCTTCCTGCACATGGCCTTGGAGAAGCATTTTTGTCATCAGTCTCATTGCAGGTGACCTGGAAAGGGCAGGAAAATCTTTGGAGTGCATTCCAGGGGAACTCGAATCCAACTTGTTATTGAAGGTTTGATTTTGGCTTCCAGGCTGAAATAATTCAGGTGCCCCCTGGAAAGGGCCTTGACTGGATCCCTGGATTCCTGGATTAGATCTCTGTGTCCCTTTTTTCCATCTATTCATCTCACTGAGTGTAGAGGACTGAACATACACATATTTTTGTGGCATTTTTGGTTCTAGTCCCTAGGGACCAATCTTATGATATGACCAAGGCTTAGTTCCTTAGAAAGAAAAAGAGTGAGGAGTTTACTGGACATGGAATTATGGCCAAGGGTTAGTCCCTGAGCAAAATCCCAGCAGATGGAATGATAAACTCTGAGCTTTGGGAGAGTGTTGGGTGTTTGCAGAACAGTTTGGAGCAAGTCTTTCCTTCTCCACCTGCATGTGCCATGAAGGGCATGTGGAATGGCAACTTCACCTAATTCTGGCACAGACCATGTAGTTTTGGAGACCCTTTTTGTAGGAATCTGGATATCCACAGAAGCTGCAGCCCCGAGGATCTGTGTGAGGGGTTGGGAATCAGTTGTGCATTTACCCCTGACTTAGGAAAGCCAAGGGTTGAAGCTGCACGAGCAGCAAGCAAACTCCCTTCCTCTGACCTTTTGCAGCTTAATAAATCTTTCAGATCCCTATTCCCACAGGGCTCTCCCAGTTGTTTACAAATTTCTCAGCATGGGACCCCTTTGACTATAAATAATGGGAGAATTTTATTGCTTTGTTTTCCATGAAAAAAAAAAAAAAAAAAAAGAGTACATCAAGGAGCTCTCTCTTTCCTCCACCCTTTCCTATTCAGCTTATGGAGAACTACTTTTAGCTCTTCAGACCTGGCTCCGGGATAATGATGACACGTTTTTAAAATGCCTGTAATTCCAAATACTCAGAAAACAATGTGGCAGAAAGGCTTTTGTGCTGGAGTGCTGAGAATGGGTGTGAATTCTGAACTCTCCTTTTCCTACCTGAGAAATTCAGGAATGCAGTAAGCTCCCTCTCCCAGGGTAGGAACCCTGGCAAAGTCAGGCCATCATTGGGAATTTTAGCACTTATTCTGTCTGTAAGCTTTTTAAACTTTGCTTTCACTGGGATCTTCCTGTCATAAACCAGAATAACCTTGCAGGCAAAAGGAAGTGCTGCTGAGAAATCCTTTGAGACACTGGGCAGGTGGATGAAACAATTCCTTCCCCACCCCAGAGAGCACACACTCCTCCCCGGTCACAAAGTGCATCTAAAAACCCTCAGGTGCTTGAGTTCAAACATTTACCAGTTGAACAAAAGCATGAGATGAAAGACAGCAATGTTTTCTTTTTAACTGGTATTGGGCTCCACTTTTGGAATCAGCCTGGTCACACCACTTGTCTCAAGGAGAGGAATTTCTCATGATAAATAAGCCACAGTGAGAGGTTTTATTTCAGACAGCTGCCAAAAAGAGACAAAAATAAGTTTCTCTTTCATTTTAAAGGCTTCACTCACCTGTGGCAGCAGTGGGTTCTCACAGGTCAGTGCAGTATAAGTGATACAAATGTTAGGGTTTTTTCTTCTCATTTTTCTTTCCTTATTGACAGCAAAGAGCATCCCTCCTGTGTTGCCTCGGGAAGCAGCACGGATGGACTGGGCTGTGAGATCCCCACAGAAGGAGTGATGTGGCAGCAGGGGAAATTCAGCTGTAAAATGTGTCTTCATTTACAGACACCTCCTTAGGGCCTCCCCGGTCACAGTCTCAATTGTTCCTTTATCAACTTTCTAAAGTGGAAGATTTCAGATAGCCTCTGAAATCTTCCAACTCTTCCCCCATAAGACTGAACTTTTTACATTATTTAGAAGAGAGGGGCTCTTTTCTCTGTAATGGGGCATGTCTGGGGACTGGTAAATTAATACTTGTTTACTTATATCCTCCTGCTGTTCTGTTCAAATACATTCCAAGGGCTCCTCTTGCTGCATTAAGGATATCAGCATGTTGTTTGCTTTATAACCTGGGAGAGAGCATAACAATATAGCTTCCCACCAGGGTGCACACCAGCAACAAATTGAATAAAAGGAAACAAACTGATTCTCAGAACACAGAGCTTCTGGGTAATCAGAATTGCAGATGCTTGGTTGAGTATTAAAACTCTTCACCATCAATCTGACCTTCTCCTGTCTTATTATTGGAGATACTTTCTGGGTGTACTTTGGGGGAGAAACTTGAAAAAATGCTGAATAATAAATACTTGGGGAGACCAGAGCTATGTGATATTGTTGTGTCAGTTTTAGCTAAGAAAACCAGCCTCAAAGCCTTTCATTTTATAAAAATATGAACATATTAAAAATCCTAAATGTCGCACAAAAGAGCAAGAAGGATGGAAGCACTTCATGTCACTGAATTGAAATATTCAGTATAATTTTACCAAGAAAATGAACAAAATACGAATCTACCTTTGCCAGGAGCCATCCATGAGTCTCATGTATCCCCCAGAGTACAACAACCAGCAATGAAATGTTAAATTCCTACCTGCTGCCCCTCACACCCCCTGAATTTCAGGGCGGACATTACCAGGTCTTGTGCCAGGGAGACCAAAAAAGGAATCCCAACTGCTCAGATGTGGCAATGATGGGTTATTAGAGACTGATCAAGGTGTCTGCAGTGGAGGAAGTTTGGCTCCAGCTCCCTGACCTGACTGGAGGAAAAGCCAATTTGTGCCCTGTCCATCTGATAAAACTTTTCCCACACACTTCTCAAGGCGGGGAGAAATCCCTGCAATCCCAGTTTTGCTTCCCAATTCTTTCCCCACTGAATCCACCGACATGGGATCAAAAAAAAAAAAAAAAAAAAAGCCGTACCTGAGCAAGATGCTGCTGTTGCTTGGTGTCTACAAAGTTCAGGAGAAAGGCCAAGTCCTTTTCATCTCTCCTGGCCAGGACACTGAGCGGGGCAGCTGCTCCTGCCATGTTCCTGCTCTGCAGCTGCAGCACAGCCAAGCGAGCCCTGGCAAAGTCCTCAGCAGGACAGTGGCCAAAAGCTTCCTGCAGGTGCTTGAGGGCCTCTTGGTGCCTTCCTGTTGGGGAGCACCAGCACAAGCTCCATAACCCATCCCAGGGGGAGAAAGGCACCGAGAAACCTCAGCAAGGTAGGGTTCAGGCGGCCAGTCCACATTATCCAGCACCATCCAGCATTATCCAACATTATCCAGCACCATCCAGCATTATCCAGAATTGTCCAGAGCCATCCAGCATTATCCAGCACCATCCAGAATTATCCAGCACCATCCAGCCTTATCCAGCATTATCCAGCACCATCCAGCATTATCCAGAATTATCCAGCATTATCCAACATTATCCAGCACCATCCAACACCATCCAGCATTATCGAGCACCATCCAGCATTATCTAACATTATCCAGCATCATCCAGCACCATCCAGAATTATCCAGCACCATCCAGCATTATCCAGCATCATCCAACATCATCCAGCACCATCCAGAATTATCCAGCACCATCCAGCATTATCCAGCATCATCCAACATCATCCAGCACCATCCAGAATTACCCAGCACCATCCAACACCATCGAGCAGCATCCAGCATCACTCTTGACATTTAATATTCACTTCTCTCCATTTTCTGCTCATTCCCCAGGCCTGATCAGCTGTGCTGAAGGACTGGAACTCACCATTTGCCAGCAAAACATCAGTGTAGAAGATGTGATGTTGTGCAGCCCTGCCAATTTTGGTCAGCGCTTTTGCCACCGTGAGAAGGTCCCCGAGGGTTTCTTCTCCTGGGAGGTCTTTGGTGGCCACGAGCTTGGTGAGAGTGGCCCTGCCATGCTGGAGGAGCCACCCAGTGACCAGCCCTTGGGTTTCAGGCTTTAAGGACAGGATTGCTGGGATCACTGCACCTGCCTCCACCTTCAGTGCTGAGATCAGATCTTGCACTGCCTCCTGTGGATAAACAACACCAAGGAAAGAAATGGGAGCAATAATTATGAATTGATCATTTGTTCTTTCAGCTGCTTTCTGTTCCCTGCTGAACCGTGGAAGAACCTTGCTCTTCCCTGTTGTTGTGCTGCAGTTTTTCCATTTTCAAAGCTGATAGGAGATCATAAAGGCAGGTGTGAATGAGTGTTTGCAAAGTGTTTTGAACTCCTTGGGTTATCATAGAAAATAATGGCCAAGGTTTACTCTTCTTGTCTCTAAGCTTGGGAAAGAAAATCAGTAACCTCAGGGGGGCTGTTCATGCACCCAGGCAAACCCAGAACCTTTCACTGCCCAGATTCTGTGAGAAACTCCTGATTTCACTGATTCCACAACGAATTCTGTGATACTTTACACTCATATTGTTCAATATCCTCAGAAAAATCAGCAAAGCCCCACATGGACAGTACCTTCTGCTGCTTCAGAGCGAGATGAACAAACCCACGGCCGCTCAGAGCTTGCACATTCTTGGGGTCCTCCTTCAGCACAGCATTAAAATCAAAAATTGCAGTTTTCATCTGCCCCAGGCGCCCATAGCATCGGGCCCTGGTGAGGAGGCAATCCTCAGCATAACCACCTGGAGGACAGGGAGGCAGCCATGGTTACTGCAAGGATACCCACAGGAAGCTACAAAAAAGCTCCACTTGGCCTGAGGATGCCTCAGGATGAAGTACAATAAGAGATTGCTTGAGTGGAAGTTTCCTTTATTTTTGTTGCAAGTGGAATTCCTACCACGTGTTAACATCCATGAGTTGAAAAGAAAAAAGAATCTGTGTCAGGTTGGAGTGGGAGCAGCAGGAATGAGAGGAGAAAGCCCTAAGAGGGAGATCTGTGAGTGAGAGTGGAGGCACGAAGCCATTTGGCTGTTTTAATAAAGTGGGGTCAGAATCACAGAATAGTTTGGGTTGGAAGGGACCTTAAAGAATCCCCAAGCCCCCCACCCCCCAGGGGCAGGGAAGGTACACATTGTTTTGGATAAATGAGTTATCCAGATGGGACTGACTAATTCCCTGCCAGAATTAATATGCACTGGGATTTGTGATACTGAGCTGCCTTTTTTTTTTTTTTTTTTTTCTCTGCTTTCACACAAGTGCTGCCCAAATAAACACATAGAGTTATCAGTGAAAATCCTGGTCCCTCCACTCCCTGCTTGAAGAGCATTTCTCTCCCTGCCATCCACATATCCTTCCTTCCAAGGCAATTTCGATAAGGACCTTAACATGCCCAGGGTTGCAATCAATAATCGTGGCATCCAATATTGGATGATAAATCATCAGTGCCACTGGAAATATGTTTTCATAGGGAGGTCAGCAAATGCAGCTGCCTGCAGACATCAGCCAGCAGACAGGCTCCCAGCAATTCCTCTGCAGTAATGAGGCCTTTTCTCCCTCCTGATTTGCTCCAAAACTTCTGTACCAAAGGTTGTTATCACTCTGGAGCTCTACCAGTTGGCTCCTCTAAAGACAATATCTATTTCTTAACAAGCATCTGTTCTAGCAGGTGGGGAGCTGATAAGCTGGAATGCATGGGCTGTGAAATGGAACCATCTCCAAGCAATTAACAGGGTTTTTATTCCATTTCAACCAGCCAGTCTCTCTTCTTCTCAGTGCTGCTGTCATAACATTTGCTCAGAGTGAAAGGCAGATTTCCATATAAACATGGTTTTACTTGGAACATGCCAGAAGCATTTCCATGTCAGCCTGGTCTCCCTCCTGAGGGAAAGCTGGAATAGTGAAATGTGTGAGGGGCTGCATTCACTTTGCACTGGGTGAAGAAAAGGGGCTGGTGTCCCTGTAGAACTGAGCTGAACCCATTTCAAGGAATTTAAAATGTATTTCCTTATTGTTTAACTACACCACTTCATGGTCCAGGTGAACCTGCTGTGTCAGCCCTCACCGGGAAGGTGACAGAGGAGATCTCGGCATCCTGCCCCACCCACGTGATTTCCCTGAGGGCTGAATCTCCACAGGCATCCTGGTGTCCTACCTGCAGCAAGGATGGCAAAGGACAGGTGGGCAATGGCCTCTTTGATGGCAGCACCCTCCAGTTTGCCCTTCAGGATGGCCAGGGCTCGCCAGCGGCAGTGGCTCTGCAGCAGCTTTCGGTCCTCATCCTGGAAAATGTCCAGGATTGGCAGGAGGCAGGAGGAGTCTCCAATTCTGATCAGCCTCTTCAGCAGCTTAAGGATGAGAGAGGAAAAGGCAGTGGAGAAAGAGTTGAATGAGATGTGAGGTTGTGTGTGACATCACTGTGCCCTTCCCCAGCTTTCCCACCTCCCCCGGGACTTCAGCCAGCCCAGGACCACAAATCTCCCTGATTTATCTCCTCAGCTGGCCCTGGTATGAATGCAGGTTGGAGAAAACAGGAATTCTTATCTTTCCTCACCACCACTGCAGCTGTGAAAATAATTCTGGGCAGATACCTGGTGCTGCCTGCTTTGTTTTGGGCAGCATCTGCTCCACATTGGCAGTGGAGTGTTTTTATAAATACAGGATGATTGCCCCAAAAAAAGCATGTTCTGTGGAAGACAAGGATTTCAGTGACCCTTCTGACTGCAAAATCAAAGCCAGAGAATTAATGAAACATTAGGGAAGTGCTGTAACTTATTTTTAATATTGTTATTGGGAATCTGGGAAAAGCATGGATCCAAACCCACAAACTATTATCCTCCTGGAAAAGAATCTCATCTGACCTTTGGCATCTTTGCCTCAATAAGCACTTTTTTAACTGCATTTCCAATGAAAATGATTCAAAAGATGGTTTTTACAGTGCTCAGCAGGGACTGGATATTCAAATCTGAGCCAGAGAAGCCTGGACAAGAACAAAGTTATCCTGATGTACCAGACACATCCCTTTAACTCATAACTTTCTATGTTTTATTAATAGATAAAAGTGATTGGCATCTGACAGGTGGGATAAAATATTTTGAAGAGAAATCTTTAGATGTTCCATGTGGAACTTGCAGCAGAAGCTGCAGGTGCCAAGGGTAGCACACTAATAAAGACACACTCCTCATTAGCAGCCTTCCCAAAGGCAGGAAATTATAGCAAACTTTTGTTTTTCATAGGGAGTAGTGAAGTGCTGACAATAAAATCTACCTCCTTATTGGTTAGCAGAAGTTATATGGCATTTAAAAAAAAAATGCAATAGTTCCCTCTGATGGCAGAGCCTGGGAATTCAGCTTTGTAATCCTGGGTAGGAGAACCAACTTGCTGGAATGGCTTTCAGGGTTTCAAGCACAATTTATCAGCATTTGAGAAAGAAAACTGCAGACCGGTGTGGGAGTTTCTGTGTTTGTGTCTTTCTTCTCCAATGCTTTGTTAGGATAACTGGGGAGGTGGCACTTGTGCCTTCTTTTCTCCAAGGGAACATTCCCAATCCCATAATGCTGTCCCCAGGGACAGGATTCTCTGCCTGGTTAAAGTGCTGAGAAATGCCATTAAAAAGCACATGAGGAATGAGCTGGATTTAGCTGGGAGTCCTTGTGTGGCCTTTTTGGACACAAAATCCTGTGATTCTGTGACTTTATGGCAATACCAGCCCTGTATTTACACCTTCAAAGTTCTGCAGAGGTTCTGCAGGGATTAATCTGTAATTTCACTGCGGTCTGGGACAAATCTGGCAAATCAGCTGTTGAGGAGGGAATGAGTCCAAGGATGAGGCTTTCCAGGTGCTCCTTACCTGGTTGCCATCGTACACAAAACCTCTCTTGAGCTGCAGCAGGGCCAGCCTGGCCAGCACAGGAGCCCTCTGGGGGTTTCTGGAGAGGGCCAGTGACAGCATCTTGTGGGCTTCTTCCCCACGGCCCATCTGGTACAGAGCATCAGCACACAGGATCTGGGATGCCTCATCAGAGCTGTCCAGCTCCAACAAGAGAGAAGCCAGCTGGAAAACCCCAGGGGCATCTCTGGAGGGGAAAAAAAGTCAACAAAACAAAACACCTTCAATGTTAGGAATGTGCACAGCCCTGACTGATTTTTCTGAAAGGAAGCTGAGCTGCCTCCTGGGTACCTCTTCTTCTGGAGCATCATCTGTCCTTCCTCCTGGAGGACCTTCAGCAGCAGCCCCCTCTGGTTCCATGGCACGTAGGACTTGATGGTGAAGATGGTTTCGTCCAGCTTTAACTGGCAAGCTGTGATATAATCCAGGGCTGTCAGGTAATTGCTGCCACCAGAAATGCGGATCAGTCCACGCCCACACAGGGCTTTGATGCAGCTGTTGGGATGTGGGGAATCGTGCTCGATGACCTTCTGGAAGTCCTGCAGGGCTCTGTGGTGGTCCTGGGCGTGGAGGGAGCAGAAGCCTCGCAGTGCCAGCAGGGTGTTGTGGTAAGTGTTCTGCTCTGCTGTCAGCAGCTGCTCACACATGTCCAGGGCGGCCCCGGGGTGTCCCTGCAGCAGGTGACAGTCTGCCAGCCGGACACTGAGCTCCCGGCTGGACCCCGGGCAGATGTGCAGGAGCAGTTGGATTGTCTGGATGACAGGAGGGAGCAGCTCAGTGCCACGACTGCCCCTGAGCTCAGCCCGAGCACGCACAGCCTCCCTGTATGCTGCAAACCTTCCCTCCAGGGCAGCTCTGGCCTGCTCCTCGATCTTCTCAATGTCACAGGGGGAGAAAAGCTCTTCAAAGCATTTCATTGCCTGGGCAGGGTCTGCTGCAAAGGCTGCTGCTAAATCCTGCATCATTTCCTGCGTCCTTCCACCCAGGAAGAAATACCCAGCAGCTCGTTCCAGGAGCAGAGCCAGAATGTCCTCACCTCTTAGATTGTCACCTGAGAAGCTCTCAAGAGCCTTGGTGCAAACAGCCACACACTCCTGAAATTCACCTGTTTTCAGGAGGTGAGCTGCCCGTGCCCTGCACACCCAGGTGTGCCCTGGTGCCACTGCAGCCAGGAAGTTGTAGCAGTCACCCAGCCACTGTTCCGAGTGTCTGCAGCCTGGGATTTCCTCCTGGCACCTGGAGAGGTGATCAGAGAAAGCCTGGACGACCTGGGGCAGGTGCTCCCTTTGCCTGCTGCACACACAGGCCACTGCCTCAGTTGGATGCAGCACAAAGGCTTGGACATAATCCACAATTCCTTCCCCAACCTGTGTCCCTGAGAGCACTCGTGCCAGCGCCCTCAGCAGCAGCAGCTCCATGGAATCCCTGGGATTAGCCTCCAGCAGGAGATTGCATTTGCTCACCACCTCCTCCGAGCACCCTCGCCGGAGCAGGGCCTCCAGCTCGTACACCGAGGCCACCATGTTGTTGGGGATCAGGGTGGAGAGGAAAATTGCAGCTATTCCCACGCTGAGGGACACCACGGCCAGGTTCCTGCTCTGGATCTTGGGGATCTGAGCTTTGCCTTTGCACCAGGCCTCCAGGGTGGCCACCACTGTCTCGCAGAGCTCGTGGCCCATGGCATTCACTCTCTGCACGGCCGTGGGGGCACAGCAGCTGAAGGCAGCCAGGTAAAAAGCAGTGGCTGCTGGAAATTCCTGCTGGGAGAGGTGCTCGTCCCCTTCCCCACAGAGCAGGGCGGCGAGGTCCTCGGGTGACATCTCCTGTGCTTGAGCCTTCACTGAGCGGCATCGCGGGGGGAACAGGGCAGGGGCCTGTAAACCAGAAATGAGGGGCTGTGGAGAAAAGTTTTAGCAGAAAATCAGCAGTGAGGGGCTGTGGAGCTGATTTTTAATAGAAAATCAGCAGTGAGGGCTGTGGAGCAGGGAGAAAATCAGCAGTGAGGGGCTGTGGAGCAGGGTTTTAATAGAAAATCAGCAATGAGGGGATGTGGAGAAAAGTTTTAGCAGAAAATCAGCAGTAAGGGGCTGTGGAGCACATTTTTAATAGAAAATTAGCAGTGAGGGGCTGTGGAGCTGATTTTTAACAGAAGATCAGCAGTGATGGGTTGTGGAGAAAAGTTTTAGCAGAAAATCAGCAGTGAGGGGCTATGGAGCAGGGTTTTAATAGAAAATCAGCAGTGAGGGGCTGTGGAGCTGATTTTTAACAGAAGATCAGCAGTGATGGGCTGTGGAGAAAAGTTTTAGCAGAAAATCAGCAGTGAGGGGCTGTGGAGCAGGGTTTTAATAGAAAATCAGCAGTGATGGGCTGTGGAGAAAAGTTTTAGCACAAAATAAGCAGTGATGGGCTGTGGAGCAGAGTTTTAGCAGAAAATCAGCAGTGAGGGGCTGTGGAGCAAAGTTTTAGGAGAAAATTAGCAGTAAGGGGCTGTGGAGCAGGGTTTTAATAGAAAATCAGCAGTGTGGGCTGTGGAGCAGGGTTTTAGGAGAAAATCAGCAGTGAGGGGCTCTGGAACACAAGTTTTTCTTCTTGGAGGGAGCAGCTTTTCAAATGGCAGATGTCAGCAAGCCCAGGTGCTGTGAAAAGCCAGGGTTTGGCCAGTGCCGGGTTTCTGGGGGAGTAAAGCCACAAGGAGAAACATCACAGAGGTTCACAGTGCCCAGGTAGGTTGGAAAGCACCCACACTCCCTGGTCAGCGCTCCCTGCCCATGGAATGAGGCTGATAAAGCTTTGATAAATCTTTAATCAACAATGTCAGCGCTGGTGGGAGATACGGAGGAGACAGAGCCACACCTTGATGCCTCGCCCACCCCTTACCTTCTGCCTTGGCCCGGAGGAAGGAGGACAGAATCCGCTCTTCTCCAACCTGCGGGAAGGACGAAGCTCCTGCCCCTCATCCCGCACACCTGGGCCCGGCCCTGCAGGTGCGGGCAGAGCGCTGAGACCTGAGACGGGAGGGAGGAAAGGAAGGGAAGGAGAAAAGGAGGGAGGGAGAACAGGGCAGGAGCGGCTCTGTGTTGCCTGGAGACCGCAAACACTGCCCGGGCTGGGTGTCCTGCGGGGCGGGGCGGGGACGGGGACAGTGCCTGCGCTTCTCCCTCCTTATCCCGAGGGACAGGGAGGGATGCTCAGGGCATGGCCAGGGCAAGGATCCCCCTCATCTGACAGAAATGATCCCTCACCTTGGGGAAAGAATCCCCACCGCTTTGGGGAAAGAATTCCCACTGCTTTAGGGAAAGAATCCTCCTCACCGCGGGGATGGATCCCCATCAATTTGGGGAAAAGATTCCACTCACTTTGGGAAAAGGATTCCACTCACTTTGGGAAAAGGATCCTCCTCACCTCGGGGATGGATCCCCCCCATCAATCTGGGGAAAGGATTCCACTAGCTTTGGGGACAGGATTCCCATCACCTTGGGGAAAGGATCCCCATCAATTTGAGAAAAGGATTCCACTCACTTTGGGAAAAGGATCCTCCTCACTTTGGGAAAAGGATCCTCCTCACGTCGGGGAAAGTATTTTACTCACTTTGGGGAAAGCATCCCCATCACCTTGGGGACAGGATTCCCATCACCTTGGGGACAGGATTCCCATCACCTTGGGGAAAGGATCCCCATCACCTTGGGAAAAGCTCCCCCCTCACTTTGGAGAAGGGATCCCCATCACCTTGGGAAAAGAATCCCATTCACTTTGGAAAAGGGATCCCCATCACCTCCAGGAAACTAAGCCAGGTCATGACCCTCAGCAGGACAAGATACAGAGAATTACTCACACAAACCAGCAAACTCTGTGATGCAGCCTAAACTTTTAACCTTATCTATTATTAATAAGCCTTATTCTAAAACTATAAACGTTATTTTTAATAGTAATCCTCATTTTTAAATAACTGCTTTTTAAAAATAGTAACCCTTTATTTTAAATAATAACCCTTATTTTAAAATCATAGCCCTTTTTTTTTTTTTAAACAATTAGAGTGTTTTTAGCAGTAGTTCAACTCTGTTTTTACGAGTGTTTAGCCTGATAATGTCCCTTTAAGCCAGGGCCACTCTGAAGTCCAGTCTTTCTCAGCATTCTTTGACATTCAAAAGAGTAAAAAAACCCTCTATGATGGATAGAGATTTTTTGACACTTTATTAAGAGTTTGCCCATTACGTTGATTTGATTACTTTCACTTTAATTACCCTAATTAGCCATCAAGATATAATTTAGCATTGCTGTCACATCAGGCCACAGGTGATATTGCCAGGAAAAGACTCAAGGGCACGACAGAAGCAGTTCTGAAATAGAAATCACATTAAGGGGAGCTGGGTTGATCAAATGCCTCTGCCCCTCCTCAGAGGCTCAGGCAGAGCTTGTGGGAATAAAATGGGGACTGGAGCCTCCAACAGAGCCTGGTCCAGGCTGCAAAAATCATTACCCATCATCTGACTTTGCTGCATGACTGAGTGGGCTGGAAGTTGCTTCCAGCCACGTTTTGCCCCGTAGATACAGAGAACGTGAGGATGGCATTGTCCTCCATCCATCATTTCCAGCTGGAAAAGGCTGGTTTGGATACGGATCCCCTGTGCTCCCTGCTGTAAACGGATGCTTTAGGGGGATGCTGTGCTTGGCCAAAAAGGCAGCAGCCTCATGAAATGTTATTTTGTTGACTTTAGGTGAGAAAAACATGACCAATTTTATGTTGTGTATCAAACTTGAATCAATTTAAGTTCCTAACTTTGGACCTTGAAGGAATAAGAGGAGCAACATCTAAGGAACCCAGTAAAAAAAGAGAATATTTCTCTGTGGCCTGGTGTGATCCCTGAGACAGTTTAAACTTGTTGTAAGAGGTGGAACCAGCAGTGTGTCTTAAAGACTTAAATGTTCTTCTCAAGCCCCTAGACAATTTGCTGTGTGTCCTGTGGGGTAGGCAAGACCAGCTCCTTTCCTAAAAGGATCATGAAAACACAGGGAAGGGAGGGGAAATTGTGAAGATGTCTATCTAAACATTAAATATTAAGTCTGCTACACACTCATTAAATAGTAACTCTACTACAACAGCTCCTTGGGATGTCTCTAATTACTGATGAATTTTTAAAGGGAGGTGGGTGGGCAGGGAGTAAATACAGAACAAGTTTGCAAGCTTTGTTTTTCCTGCTTTGCAGAGCAATAGATCCAGAAACACATCTGCAACAGCCCTTCTCAGAGACAGGGCTGAGAAATCTTGCACATCTTTCTTTTAAAGGCTCTCAGTTCCTGCAGTGTAACAAGTCCCTTTTCTTATGGCTGTTAAATGTACCTAGGGCTGAGGCTGAGAAACCAGCATTTTGGGGTTGAAAATTTGGCTTAAAAGGTGGATGACCTTTCTTTGACAGAAAGGAGAATAATAGGATGGGGTATTAATAACGTAAAAAAGATCTCTGATTTATTTGATGACTGTTTTTCACTCTGAGCTCTACCTGGCCTGGAGACCAGACACGAAATTCTGCTCTCTTTAGGCTGGTGTAGACATTCAGGCTGGAATGAAGATGTTTGTCCTAAATGATCCAGGCTGGGTGACCAGGTGCCCTCCCCACTGCAGCTGAGGAGCTCTGCTGGTGTGTGCAGCCACACGATGAAATTTCATCCCAAGGCACCTTTAGTTCCACGCCTTCAGTCTGTTGGGAGAGCTGAGCTACCACGAGCTCTGTTGTCAGCCTGAGGCAGGATCTCCTTCTCCTGTGAAGGGAATTTGCAGCCCTGGCACCGTGTCCCCATGTCCCCATGTCCCCACAGCTGCTGCTGTTTCTTTGGGTCCCAGCAGAGTTGAAATCGAGGGAGACCTCTAAGGGTTGTGGGTGACAGATCTGCTTGCTAATGCAGTCTGGTAGGAAATATTCATTTTCAGGATGTTTTCAGTCTTTTAAGTGCTGTTTTTATCACAGAATCATTGAGGTTGGAAAAGATCTCCAAGATCAGAGTCCATCCTGTGCTTGATCCCCACCTCATCACCAGCCCAGAGCACTGAGTGCCACGTCCAGGCCTTCCTGGGGCATCTCCAGGGATGGGGACTCCAAACCTCCCTGGGCAGCCTCTCCCAAGGCCTGAGCACCCTTTCCATGGAGAAATTCCTCCTGCTGTCCAACCCTCCCCTCCCCTGGCACACTTTGGGGTCATTGACTCTCATTCTGTCCTTATTCCCTGGGAGATGAGCCTGACATGCCCCAGCTTCACCCTCCTGTCAGAGATTTGTGCAGAGTCAGAAAGTCACCATGAGCCTCCTTTTCTCCAGGACTTAAAATCTTATTATAGAATAAGTTAGACAGCTCTTTGGTCAAACTTTTCTTTTCTCACCAGATAATAACAAGCTACTGGAGCTTCCTGGGTGCATGAAGGTATGTGGGCACAGAAAGCCGAGGTGATGTCTCCATGCACTGGACTGTTTTCATCTCTGCTCACCCAATAAGAATGACAATGCAAAGGATTGCAGGAATCCTTGATAAGGAGCAGGATTAAGATGTACTTGAGGGAGATTACAAGAAGAGTGTGGTTGTTCCATTAGAAAAAGGAGTAATCCCTTTGTTTATGTTCTGGAGATTAAAGCAGTGACAGCAGGAAGCACCCGGAGGTCACCACACGCAGACTTTGCTGTCTCAGTGGCTCTGGGCTGTGACTCTGGGATTCAGCTGTGCAGTTGCAGAATTTAATCTGTTCTCCTTGTTCTGGGAGTTCTGCAGTGGCTCTGTGTGAGGCAGAGAAGTGGATCTGCCTATTCCACAGGGAGACAAGAGTGTTGGACTTGGAATAAAAAGGAGGTTTCCCTGATGATGTTCCTGGTGTTCCCTTAGGATGTTCACACACCTGCCCTTCCCTCTGATACAATGGCTTGAGGGCAGAAATTTCCAGCTGAAATCACAGAATTATGAGGTTGGGAAAGGCTTCCAAGATCATTAAATCCAACCTGTGGCTGATCACCACCTTGTCACCCAGACCAGAGCTCTGAGTCCCTGTTCAGTGATTAAATTGGTTTAAGAGAGCTCTCAAACAGGTGGGTGGAAGGTGGCCCAGGCTGGAGAATTTTTAGCCTGGTCATTTTATAATCTGACCCAGTCAGTCAGGACTTGGCTGAGGATTACAAAATTCACCCCGTGTAATCTTGTCCTTTCCTTCTCTGAGTTATTCCACTGGCATTTCCCAGCCTGGCTTTGCAAGTCCAGTATTTTCTAGATGGAAAGTGCTGAAATCAGGAGTAGTTGGGCCATGTGGACCAAGACCAACCTCTGGATATCCAAACAATCCAACATCCCAGACCTCCCACCCTCAGAATTAGGCTGAATTTCCATCTGGCTCTGCACCTCTGTGTACAGTGAGGGACATTGGAACAGGTTTGTTTGAGCAAATTCCTCAATATGCCAAGCAAGGGGCATTCCAAAAGAATGGCTGTGCCCTTTGCTTCCGTTCTTCCAAGTGCAAAGTGACAAAGTCATCACATTTCTGTGGTGTGATGGTTATTTGCCATGTTTATTTAGGACAGAAACATTTGTGGCTGAGGACAATGATGAGTTTGATGGGCTGAGCCTAAGAAAGGACTCCCAGTGCTGCTGAAACTGGGAATAACAGACCATGAGGGATAAAAAAGGGAAGCTGTTAATGTTGCCAGCTGAAATTAAACACTGTAAACCAGTCCACTTTATCCCTCCTCTGTTCATATTGAAGATTTCTGCTCTTATTTCCCCTCATTCCTTCCCTGCTTTCCAAACCACCAGGGATAAGGGGATGTTGTTAGAGGAAAACTTGTTTGGTTCTGCTGTTTCCAAGTCATCTGGGCCTGCAGTAAGTTTATCAACGAGCCATGGCAACATCAATCACCCAGAAAAATAGCACAGAGTGAAATGACTTTTCAAAATGTCGTTGGTATAATTATCATCTTGGCCATTACATTAAATGCCACCATTTATAACTGTTATGTTTAAGTATGCAAACAGTAATTAACTTGGTAATGAACTGAGGACCCCTGTGCCTCTCTTCCCTCAGCTAATTTGCATGTTAATTATCATTAGCAACCAGGGAAACAAGTTATAAACAGCTTAATTAGCAGCTTAATCATTTTTACAAGAAAACGTGCTGCACTTTGATACACGAGCAAGAGTTGGATTAATGAAGTCAGACGAGGGAGTTCTCCCTGTGCTGGTCCTGCTGCAGTGCTGAGCTTTTTTTTGGCTTCCTTTGGGGTTGTTTTTGGCAATTTGGGGCCCCCACATGTGCCCTTGCACACCCCTGTGCACACTCAGGCTCTGGGCACCCATGCACAAGGCTCTCTTAGCTTTCCTGATTGATATCTACTTAAAAATTCTGAATTTCCTAATAAAAACTAATTTACTTTAGTTTTACCCCCGTTTTGTTTCCTTTTTGGAAAATGAACAGAAATTTTCTGTTCATTTATGGAAAATTTAGATATAGTTTGACTATTTAGATATAATTTGATTATTTGGTTGTATTTTGTTGGGATTCTTTTGGGTTTTGGGTTTTTTTGCAGGTGGTTGTACTTCCATCCCCCACTACACTATAAATAATAGGAATATTATTTGTATTCTAATTTAAATAATAGACAGCTCACATGCATTTTGAATTTTATTTTTTCTTTTTAAGGTTTTTTAATTACACTCAGAAGTTAAACAGAGAGTTGGAACTGGGTCTTAAGGACATAATAATTAAAGGAAGTCATAATAATAAGAAGAAATGCAAGCTGTGGTTTGTAGGTGGTGCTGCTTACTCTGTCTGATGGCAGGTGCAGTCACCTGTGTGGAGTTGGATTTAGGAGATTTTTCCAAGATCCTGGATGGGTAAAATCTCCAGATGGGGCTCACCCTGCTCTTAACCCTTGGATAAAATGTGATTCTGGGAATTATCCCACGTTACCCTGCCAAGAGCGCTTCCCACTGCATTGGGAGTCAATCATTTGATGGAAAGCAGCAGGAATTTTGTCTGAAGATTTGAATGTATTATCCGAGGAGGTTGTGGCATCTGTCACCAGGGATTTTGGGAATGGGTCAGATAAACATCTGTAAGAGAGGGTTTGGGCATTCCTGATGCTGATTCAGGACAGCAGGGCAGACCTAGAGCCTGGAAGCGGGCAGTTCCTGGGATGTGGCTGCAGAGCATCCCTGGGGTTCCATTGGCACATTTGGGATCCAACAAAACCCCTTCCACTGCGGTTGTGACCCAAATCAAGGCTGAATTCCCCATTCCATGGGAATCCAGGGATTGTCTCCAGCAAGGTGAAGATTTCCGTGTGTTGGAACCCAGAATGCAGAGAATATTTCTCTGCATGTTTTGAAGGATCCAAACCCTCTGACAAACACTGCTTTTAACCTTCATCCATGGAAAGGGCTTCCCAGGCTCTGGCATGAAACAGAACTTTCAAGAATGTAAATTAGATAGTAGCAGAATATGTAATTTATCACAGGGTGAGAAATTTAGATTTTTGGGTTTGTTAGTATGGTAAATAGATGAAGACAAGCTGGAGGATCCTTGTGGGTTTTAGGCTTCTTTCTCCTTCCTCTTCCCCTCCACATTCTGCAGTGTTGGGGACACAGGACCATTGGGCACAATTTGCCAGTGTCACGTGAATAGAAATGTAGATAGTTATTGGTAGAAAAATAGAAATAATGTCTGTTCTTGGTGATAATTGGATGAATTATCTTTAAGATAACCTTGATTCTGTGTGTTGGAGGCTTTTTGGTGCCTTTTCTCCCTCAGGCCAAGCTGGTGTAAAGCCTGGTGTGTAGAAATTGCTGATCAGAAAATAATAAACAGCCTGGAGAGTGAGAACAACCAAGAGTCCAGTTTGCCTTTTTACTGAACAGGGACTTGGGAAAAGGCTTCTCCTATCAGGGGAGAGACTTGAGGGAGTGAAAGAACTGCTACACCCGTGTTTACGATGGCGATAAAGAAACGGGGGTTTGGTTTGTACCCCAGCCCGGCTGAAGAGGTGGCACGATTGTCGCGATTGTCACCGCCGGTGTGGCAGTGCCACCCCAGCCATGCCGGGCCCTGGCCAGCAGGGGGGGCCAGCGCACCGCCGGAAAGGGCAGGAACGGGCCCTTTTGGGAATATTCCCTTTAATTATTATTTATTTTTATTTTTTATTAACACAAGAAGCAAGAAGCTGCTGCTGCCTTGTGAGTTCAGCGCACGGGACTCGCCCCAAAAGGCTGCTTGCAAAATCCTGGCGTTTCTATCCAGAATGAAGGAGTTAATTTGGGGGCCTCAAATGCCTTAAATGTCTTTGCTTCTTCCCATTTTTAAAATTTTTTTTTCTCTTTTTCCCACAGACGGAAAGATTTTTGATTTTTGACATTTGAATTTACCCGCTGGCACATCATTGGCCATTATTAATTCAAGGGAATCTGTAAGGATGGGCGAAAATCTGAAAGTTCCCAGCTCTGGCAGGCGGAGAGCAGCTATGAAGGGTACAGTGAAAACCTGCAGTCCTTGGAGGTTAATGTGTAATTTTAGCAAAGAAAAGATGGTGAATGCTGAAAGGGGAAGGAATTTTTGCATTGGACAAGGGTGGAGTTCTCCAGCCAGCTCCAGAGCCCTGCATGGCTCAGGAAGGGGGTGAAGGGAGTGATTTACAGCAGCTGAGGGGCAACCCTGAGTGTTTTATCTGCTGTGCCACTGCCCCCATCATTTCCTAGTGAGGGGCACTGCCCCTGGAATGGCAGCCAGCAAAGACAGAGCTTCCTGTGCTATGTTCCATAAATTCTTTATCAGCTCTGTAATCAGAGAGCATGGCTGGATGTTGATTTTGTTACGGTACCTGGAGCGAATCTCTATATGTTAATTTAAAGCCATAAAACTACAGCTTAAGGTTTCGGCGTCCTAATTGAAACTTCCTCTTCTTGGAGGCACTCATTTCGCTGCAGAGGAATAATAATCATTGGGAAAGAAAGCGAGATCAGATAAAATGAGAGGGCATTGTTCCCAGGAGCCCATAAATGCCAGGGAAACTCCAGCACCCTGTGCCCAGCACATGTCTGTGCCCAAGAATCTCCACTGGACTTTCTGTTGGATTTTTCCAGCAGTGCACTAGAAGGTCCATGAGATTTGTTGTCAGAAATGTGTGGTTTGGCCTTTTTCTCCTGGAGAATGCCCTTGTTTGCACTGTCACTGCCTGGGGAGCACCAGAGTTGGGCACAGCCAGGCCCAAATCGGGATTGTGTCATTCCAGTGTCCTGTTGATATTTGGCTGTTCTGCTGTGGAAACGCTTACCAAAAGCAGAATATTTGTTCTCAAAGTGTGTAAACCAGTCCAGGCAGTCACTGACAGCTGCAGATCACATCCTGAAAGTCTCCCACCTCTCAGCCAAGAGTGGGATGGGAGCAACACACCACAGGAAAGGCACAGAGGGTGGGTGGTGGGTCCAGGGTGGGCACTGGGCTCCCTCCTGTTGTTCTGTTATTTCCTCAAGCTCAAGGTGTAAGTTCTGCTCTTCTGCACCCTCTAACCTCAGAATTCTGTGCCCAAAAATCCCATTAAAGCCTGGGAAGGGTGTGGGACCTTGTGCTTGGAAGCGAAACAGGAAGGATAAGACAGCAGCAGCTGCCAGACTGGGAGCCAAGGGCTGGATCAAGCAGATCAAAGGCAAAACTAAATTATAGATTGATAGATGCCTTTAGTTTATAAGTTATTAAGCACCAGGTAACAGGTTAGATTAATATTGTGCCTGGAGGTTTCTTTTTTGCTTCTTTTTTTTCTCCCCTCTCTTTCTCCTTTTTTAAAAATTGGAGAAAACAAAATATTTTTCTAATTAAGTAAATCTACAGTGCTTGCTAATGGGGCCCGTCTGTGTGCTTGTCAGGGCACAAGGAGAGCTGGAATAATGATTTTATTTTTTCATTAAATAGAATTATAGGCAGTTACTCAAAGCAACTGTGAGTCTAATTGAAAGAAAACCATTTCTTCTTAATTTACTTTCACGGTTCTGGATGATAAAAGAGTGCGTTCGCTGGAAAATTAAATAAAAAACACAACATGAGGAAGCTTGAAATAATGCTGTTCAGGCACAGGTGGGAAGAGGGAGCACAGCAGTTTTCCTGCTCGTTATTAGAGCAGATATTAGAGCTTCCTCTTACACCCAAGAAGTCCATCTTTACTTCCTAAGCTTTCCTTTCAACTCCCCATTTCCATTTCCAGGACATCCCTTTGTTTTCCAGTTTTCCATCCACCATGTTCACCATGTAAGCTCAGCCTTTTTGCAGGGTTGGATTTCCCTTTCCCCCCCGTGGATGGCAGCAGTTCTTGCCTGTATCCCAGGGATTCCTGGCCAGTTCAGGCATGGGGATCACTGGGATCATGGGATCTGCAGGCAGGGGTGGGATGTGAGCGGGGAACAGCCCAGGACAGGGCAGGGCTGTGCTGCCCAAGCCCTGAAATCACCGTGTGTGAGTCTGGGAGAAGCCAGCTAGGGAATTCAGCTTGGAGAGGGGATTAGAGCCACTCCAGGAGTTATTCCAGGGACAGAGAGGGAGGTGGGTGCACATAAGGACGAGTTCCTGGGTGTGAAGTCACATCTAGAAGGTGTCCTGAGTCTGGGAACTGCAGCAGTGCTCTGCAAACACTGCTCAGGTGAAGGCACAGCCCAGGATTTCCCTCCTTCTCCTTCTCCTTCTCCTTCTCCTTCTCCTTCTCCTTCTCCT
>CM031875.1:2332075-2347088 GCA_018697195.1 Certhia americana
TTCTCCTTCTCCTTCTCCTTCTCCTTCTCCTTCTCCTTCTCCTTCTCTTTCTCCTTCTCCTTCTCCTTCCTCAGCTCCAAGCACCAGCCTTGGGCTCCAAGGGCACCTGAGATTTCTCAGAATCTCATGGGTTGCTCGGATTTCTATTCTCTCAGTGGCCAGGAAAGATTTGCCCGTGCTTTTCTCAGCTTTGAGTGGCCACAGAAACCTCCAGGCTTTTGCAGAGTCGCCCAGCGCGGGCATAGGAGGGGTTAAATAAATGGGAACTGATTAATTCCATGGCCAGGGTCCCTCCCTGGCCCTGGTGCCACATCTGGCAGGGTCACAGCAGCAGGGCCCGGCTGCAGCAGGAGGAGAGGGTCTGTTTCCACTAACCAGTTCTGCTACTTCTTACACTAAGTACTTCCTAAAAAAGGCCTGGGATAAGGTTTCACCGGGGCTGCCGTTAGATTTACGGGGATCCCATTTGCTCCAGCTCTTGGATTCACTCAGGCCGGGACAAGATTAAAACCAACCCTTCAATTTCCTTCTTTTTTTCTTTAGGAAATGAACTGTGGCTTTTCTGCTAATGAAAGTGCAGAGACACTGAACTCATTCAGGCTCTCTGCTGGCTCTGGGTGTGTTTGATGTGTCTTCAAGGTGCACCTGAAGGAAACAAGAAGTTAGGGCAACTCTTGGCAATTAGCACTGAACATTATTTTCTGCCTTTTATCAATGCCTGTGCATATAAGGAAGCCAGATCAGTGCCTGGAGTTGTCACTTTGGGAAATGTTTAGTCTTTTCTGTTTGAAAATAGGATAAAGAAACTGTAGTGTAACTTTCCATGAAACAAAGCTCAGTATCCACATGCCTTCAGTATCTTCCTGTGATCCTGTGAGGCTGAAAAATCTGCTTCAATCCAGTTTCATCTTTATTCTGATAATACAAAATTCAAGAAGTAATTTCAAAAGAAAATTGGAATTTGCTCTTCTTCTTCTCCTGAAATATTTCAAACGAATGGTGTCTGTAATTGAGAAGAGCTTTTCCTTACAAACTGTTCTGCTGCTGATGCCACGAGGCTTTCCAAGGGAAAGATTTTTCTTGTGATACCCCTTGATCAGCTGTGTCTTTGATCAGGATGATTCAGAGCAATGGGACAAGATATTTATATTTTTCCCCACCAGCAGATTTAGCTGGGAATTTTCTGACAAAAAGGGTTTTCATTGCTAAGTGCTGGTTCAGCCAAAATTATTTTTCTTCCATCTCATTCCCAGAAAACACTGCCTCCTTTGTTTCCTTCTGCTGCTGGAGGATCTGGGCCTCTGGGATCAATGGTTCCAGTGCTGTCCCAGCACAAGCATTTTCCTCCCTTTGGAAAATATGAAGCTTTCCAGGTAGTCTGGAAGAGAACTGGACACCACAAAAATCCCCATGGAGGCAAAGGAGCTGGGATTTTGGGATCCAGCTGAACTCTGGCTTGAGTCTGATTTGCAGAGGACTTGCCAAAAGAAGGCTGTTGGGGTTTCTTTTTGTTTGTTTATTTTTCCTCAGTATCTGAAAGGATGGGGTCAGGTAAAGAAAATGCCCAGTCAATGGGCTCACTGTGCTTTACTGATAATTAAAACTGGGAGGAACCACCACCAGGCCCTTGAAATTAGGGGTTTTTTTAGGTTTGGGAGCACACTTCCAGTCCATGTTAGATGAACTGAAATGGAGAGATGCTGCTGAATCTCCCATTTTTGTTAATGTGAAGGCTGCCTCTGGTTCTGAACATCCCAGTGAAGTGCTCTGAGGAATAATCAATGTCTTGGGAACTGCCTGATAAATGCTTCTTTCAAAAGAAAGATTTTTTTCCCCCCAAACTCTTTAATACCTTCCGAATCTGAAGGACAATTTTTCTCCTGTATAATCACTATATTAAAATTTAATACAGAGTATTAATATAACATACTTAATGGCAACCTGAATATTATTCTGGACATATCTGCACTCCAAAAGCTCCAGGAGCTTGAGCAGGAGAGGATTTAACTCTTCCCAGGCTCATGGGGGTAGCAGAGGTGTTCTTGTTGTTGCCCTACAGAGCAGTGCTGGGAATTTTGTTGGCAGGTGGCAAGCAGGGAATGTGTCCTCTTAGTTTGTCTGCTGGGAAGGTTTCTGTTCTGGAAAATGTTCCTTCTGAGCCCATTTTTGTAGGGAATTTAGATAAAAAGAGAGAGCGGGTGCAGCTACTGTGGAGGCGGTTACTGAAGTGTTCAGTCATGGCAGGGTGGAGGATGGAGAAGTTTGGATGTCCCTAAAAAGAAATAACTGAGGAAATTTTACTGTCCCATACAGCAGTGGGGCTGTTACCTGTCCCCACAGCCCCTGGGCTGTGTCTGGGGGAGTGGGGGCTCCATGCAGGGCTCTGAAGTGTGGAAAAGCACTTTCCCACCTTTCTCCTCGTGTCCTGTCTCCCTGTGCTTCTCCAGGGAGCAGACTCTCAAGATCTTGTGCTTTGCTCTTCCTGGAGATGGCCCAGCCTCACCCAGGAGCCTTAAAAAGGGAATCAGCCCCCAAATGATGAGATTGGCTTCAACCCACAAGATTACTGATGAAAGATTGTTTTAAAATTTGGGGTTTTGATGGTTTGTATTTCTAATGTTCAACCCGTGGCCCACAACTTGCTGTAAAGGAAAACTCAATTAACTCGTAAACACAGCTAGGCAAAAGCTCTGGCTTGATGCAAAGTGCTGGAACTCAGGACAAAAATCTGTGTGGCTGACAAAGCCATAAAACCTCAGATCCACTCAGAGGAAAGAACACAGGAAACAAATATTTCCATGTAGGTTTGGTTCTCTGGGTCCCTTTTTTGCAGGAGTGGCTTTGTGTGAGTGCATTCTGAGGGGCTAGAAATGGTGAGAGTCAGGGGTTTTTTACAGCGTGTTTTAACACAGTCACTAGGTAAAATATTCTCACCTGGAAAGAAGTCTGTGCTGAGGTGGAGGGAGGGGAAAGAAATTGGAAAAAGAAAATAAAGCAGCAGGCAGTGGGTGGCAAAATGGAGCAGGGGACACAGCGGTGAGTGTGAGGGATGACTTGGAAAGGAGAGGGATGCTATTGAGGAACAGCAGTAGGAAGGAAAAGGGGGGGGGGCTGAGGGGAAAAGCAGGAGACATGGTAAGTTAAGTAAATTCACATTTATTTCTGCAAGAATTTGCTTCAAACGCTCTTCCTGCCCTCGCTGAACGCTCGGTGTTTGGACGCCCTCCACGCCGGGGGAACAAAACAGCTCTGTTGGAGCACCAGGGGTGAAGCCCCGGTCACGGGCACGGCCGGGCTCCTGTGCCCCACCTGAGGAGCACATGGAGCTCCTCCAGAGCTCCCCTGGTCTCTGCTGAGCCTCTGGGCTGGGCTGGAAAATCCAAACCTGCCGCTGATTATCTCCAAGAGCTCCTTGGAGGAGCTGGTTCTGAGCCCTGGTCACTCAGGTGGTGTTTAAATTCAGAATGGGCGCGTCAGGCTGCGCAGCTGAAACCCCATCCCACCCTGCCAGGGAGATGTGCTCAGAGATGGACCCCGGGTAACTGAGGGCCCTGGATATCAGAGAAAATGAAAAGCTTTTCAGCACCAAGGAGGACAGCAGGGTTTCCCTCAGCTCCCCTCCCTGCTCACAGACAGCAGATATGTCCCAGCTCCTTGGGACTACAACCAGGCCATTGTCCAGGGGGAGCTGCAGGGAACAATGGGAGACATTGTGGGGCTCTGCTGCTGGAAGGTTTGGGACTGTGTGTTGTGCTGTGAGGGCTCAGAGCATCTGCAGAGTGACTGTGGAGATGTTACTGCACAGGCCTGAGGAGGCTCCTTCACACAAATCCCTCTGTTTTAACCAGGACTTCCCATTCCCTATGGAATCTTGCATGTTCTCAGCTCTACTGGCTTCTCTGGACAAAAGCTGCAACTCTTTAATGATCATAATTTGCAATATTTTGCCTGCTATGGACCCCAGTTGTGGGTGTGTTGCATGGCAGTTGCTGTGGGCATATTTCACAGGCCAGCAGTATTAGCATTATATTTATACATATGTTCTTTATTAAAACTGGTTGTTCTGGGCCACTTTTATTAATCTGTTATTTGCAAGTGTAAGATCTTCTTTCCTTTAAAGGAAAATTTTCTTTCCTTTAAAATATGTTGTATAATGGTATTTAAGAAAAGAGCTGATCCACTTTCTCTGTCCATTAAAAACTACATTTTACTGCTACAAACCCATTAGTTTTTTATGCAGGAAAACTGTAATTTTACAGAAAATTTAGAGATTTCATTTGAAGTCCCCTGCAGAATTTATTTTCCTTTATCACCTGCAGTGGAAGGCTTTGACAGATAAATCCTGAGTTGCTTTCTGAGGTGGGAGCACCATCCCATCCACATGAGCTGGAAGAGAATCTTTCAGGAACACCAGCATGACTGGCCAGTGGTCTGACAATTAAATCTAATATTTCATCCACTGCAAGTCTTGGTTCCTGTAACAGGAACCCTTCTTCCAATGGGTAAATTTTCCCCTTGGGATGTAGGACCTACTGGATTTTTGAACCAGGGGCTCCCACCCTGTATCTCTAGCACTGGCAGTGATACCAAGCCAGGAGTACCACGGTTTTCTAGGAGAGGTCAGTCCCTCTGTGAGAGCACCAGAACCAGGGAAAAGATTTGAGAATATGAAGAGGGTGTTTTTAAGATTTTTTCTCTGTGCATTGGTGGTTTTTATTACTTGCGGTTTTTTGGTTTTGGTCGGTTTTTTTGAAGGGCAACTGATTTATCCAAGTTCACCACTGCCAGAGGCTCCTCTAGCCAGGGATGTTCTGAATGACCTGGAAGAAATCAGAGGTTTATACATAAATTTCAGATTAATTATCAGAATAACTGACCAGTTAACTGATAACTTTAATAACTAAATAACTGATTAGCAGTTAGTAAAGGTGGAGAAGGCTGAAACAAGGAGTGCCCCTCATGCATTTATCTGTAAAGTTCCTGGTGGGCCCTGCTAACCCAGAGGGCTCCAAGGCAGCCTCCAGCTGGCTGACATTTCCCACACGTTCAGGGTGTCCCCCCAAGATGTTCTCCAATTAGTCACCATCACTCACAATCTGTTTTCCATATTCACCCACAGTTTACAGTCAGGCAGAGGAGCACAATGGCAGCACAGCTGCTCCCAGCCAGACACAAAGGTTATGGCTCTGTGTACATAAGCAAGCTGTGAAAGTTCCAGTCCCAGCCACCCAGCTCCTTCACCCTCCTGTGCTTTTAAAAGCCAACAGAAGCAGAAACAAACAGTGAGTGCGCCTCTCGTCTCAGCCCTGGAAAAACATTTGGAAGCATGGAGTGCAAGGAGGGATTTTTGTTTTTCTAATTTGATTCCCATTGCTGCAGCTGCAGCCAAAACCTTTGGGTTCTGGACAAAGTTCAGAAAGTGCTGCTTTTTGGAAGAGGTCGTGTTTATTGGAAAATTACATCTTGCCCAGTAAAAACTGACAGTATAAGTACTCCAGTCTATTAAAAGCTACAGAAGACACAGTTAAGAGTTTATTTAATGATTGCTGCAGATGGGTTTGGGAACTCAGAGCCCTGGCATTGGTGAGTTGGGTTGGAGATTGTGTTCTGGGAACACAGAAACCATCATTGTCATATTAGTGACCCCTCTCACCCACCCTCGTGCCTGAACCAGAACCAACTGCCACAAGCAGGCTCTGCCTGGTGGCTTGTAACTCATTTTTCCTGAAGGAAAAGGTGTCAGGGATCAGCACAGCAGCTCAGTGAGAGCAGTGGACACGCCACAGCTGAGGGAGCCCAAAGCTGGCAGACCTGGGATCCTATTCTGGGAGCAGACTCTGGCTCAGACTGGGGCACGACCCCATGAAGTTTCCTGGAACTCTTTGGACTATGGAACAAAAATACGTTGTGGAAAGAGAGGAACTGCTGCCCCAGAGATGTTAGACCTGACCTAAACCCCAACAGAATGTCGTGAGCTGTAGGCAGTGTTTGAACTGAGCCCTTAAAACATAACTGCTCCATGGCAGAGCTCTCCCTGGAGGGAGGAAGTTCCCATCAAACCCTGGATCTCCAGGGAAGGTCTATTTCTCACAGTTCTGCCTGTGAAGAAGGGAAAATCCTTCTCTTTGCTCAGGGAATCCTCCCATTCCTTTCCCCCCCAGCTGTCAGGTCTCTGCAGAGTAGTAGAAACCCAGACGAGCTCAGGTGGTTTGCATGGCTCTCACACACATCCCACATCTGCCTCCTGCCATTCTGCTCAGCCACACCCCACTGGGAAAGTGTGTGAGCCTTGAGGCCATGGATGCCTCTGCAGCTGTGCCAGATGTTTGAGTCCGGCCCAGCCCTGCTGATTTCCTCTTTCAATTCCAGCCCCTGCATTCACTGCAGTCGTGCCCACTGTCTTTGGGCTTTGTCCCCTCTGACAAACTTCTCACCTTGAATTTTCCTGGTGTCCTCAGCCTGTGGGCTGGGCTGAACAGCAAGTGCTTGTGCCAGGGGGGTGGAAGTGCTGTGACTCAGTGTTTTGGTTCTGGGGTCTGTTGGCTGGAGACTGACTGAGATTCCCGGTACCCATGGAAGTTCTGCACCCTGAGACTTAGTACTGGATCACCTACAACTATCCAGGAATTCTCTCTTCTCACTTCACTGGCTCCTGAGGCCTGGAGAAAGTGATAGAGACTTCCTGTGCTTTTGAGAGAAGCTGCCTTTCCCTGAGCATCAGCTGCAGTTTCACTTCAGCCAGCAGAACGTGTGTGTGTCTGTGTGTGTGCAAAAATCTTCATGTCGCAGCTGCTTAGAACAAATTCAGTGTAATTCAGTTTTACAGGCGGTGCTAGGCTAAATCCAAATCAACATTGCTTTCAGCAAAATGCAGTTAGAATTCTTTTTGGCCTGCTAGCAGAGCGTGTGTTGCCATATTTTTCTTTCAGAAGCGAAATAAAATATGACATTTACTGACAGCCTGCTTCCAAAGTGGAACGGGCTGATCTCAGTTACACACAGAGGATCTGGAGCCAATCCATGATTGCTCCTGATTCCTTGGGTTGGACCTACCATCAGGATGGAACCTCTGCAAAGAGGCAAACTCATCTAGCAGCAGTCTCTTGTAAGGAGATGGGGATATTTCTTTCAGGAGGGATATTTTCAGCTCAAATGATTGAGTGAATTTTGAAATTCCTCGTGCTCTGGGCTCAAGCCTCATTCTCAACCTGAAAAGTCTCAAAGGCAGCTGTAATTCATGCAGTTCCACAGCTGAAAACTGGAGAAAACCCAGTCACAGCAGTGTATGGAATATTGTATGGCTCCTAGGACATCCCTGGGGAGCTCCCCTCAGATCCAGAGCACTCACTGCTCACTCAGCATTACTGTTAATTTTCTCAGAGTTCCTTCCACCGTGGGTAACACAGGATTGTGGAATGGTTTGGGTTGGAAGGGACCCTAAAGCTCATCTCTTTTCATCCCCCTGCCATGGGCAGGGACACCTTCCACTATCCCAGGTTGCTCCAAGCCCTGTCCAGCCTGGACTGGGACACTTCCAGGGATGGGGCATCTCCAGGGTCTGACTTAGTTACGCTTAGCTACTATTACAGGAATTTGTTCTCCATGTGGAATAACCTCATGAGTCCACATAAATACCCTCTTGCAAATTCATTTCCCTCCCCAACATCAAGCCTGGGGAAAAAGAGGGAAAACCAGAGGTGCAAGTGCATACAGATGTATTCTCTGTCCCTCTTTCCCTTGGAGCTGTTCCCTTCCTATGCCCACCTTTGGACTTTTTCCCACTTAGCCACTCTCCTGGGACACTTTCCTTTCGGAGCAGGTGCCATCCCCACTTCAGCTCTGCAGTATTTGGGCAACTGAGCAGCTGGGACAATGTTGGCTGCTCTCCTCCCATTATTCCCAACCTCCTCAAGCCTTGTGACGTTACTTTGGTGATAAATAGTCATCATAAATTCTTTAATAAGACAAAGATAGGCTATCCCTCATCCCAGCCAGGCTGTGGGAAGGTTGTAAATCTGGAACAGGAGCCATTCATTAGGTTGGAGAATCCAAAGCTTTGCTGTTTAGAAGGATTCATTTCCACCTGCACCCTCAGTTAATCATTCTCCAGGTCCTCATAAATATCCTGGGCAAAGGAAAAGAACAACCTATTCTTGCTGTGCCATAAATGGGTGGTGTTGTGCTACGAGTTTTTTACTCCTCAGCTCACAGGTGAGAAATTCAGCAACAAAGCAGAGGTTGCAGTCTGGGGAGTTCTTGCTGACTCTGCTTTCTAGGCCAAAAGGAGGTGGAATCAATATGTTCAGAGACCACATAATCTCCCAGGAGAGAGAATAGAGACAGCCAGGATCACATGTAGGTGTGTATTGATGTCTTTTCTCTTTTTGAAGTCCATTTTGGTGGTGCATACTTAAGAAAATACAGCACCAAACTACTGCAGCACCTCTAATGGTTACACTTCAAAAAAGCTCAATTATTTTATTATTTTATCATTTTTTCCATTCAAAACATGGAGGTGGGAGGGGTTTTCAAGGTTGAAAGGTTGACTCTCAACTGCAGAAGGCAAAACCACTTTTGTTATTGAAGGGGGACATTTTCAGGCATTTATTGAAAGCGTCTTCTGAAAGAGAGGGAAATAATGAGTCATGAGGATTTCCATACTGGAAAAAACCACTGGAGAAAAGCCCATGTTGTATTTCCATTGTAAGGGAAGGTTAGGAGGACTAAAAGCTGACATGTGAGCAGACTTCACCCAGGAGTAGCTGAAATAGCCACAGTTCTACTCATGACTGATTCCTTAAAGATCCAGCTACAACTCTGCTACAGGTGGAGCTGCTGCTCACTAGACTCCAGCCCATGAGTTGGCCTTGGCCAAAAATTCATTATCCAGATGTGCATGTAACTATTTCTCCTAAAAATGCCATTTTTCCTCTTGAGATTGGTTTCTTACCAATTCTTGACTTGAACTGCGTTTTGGAAAAAAACCTTGAGTTTGCCAAGATGTGATGTTTTGAAATTTTAAAAGGGTGCAGTTGTCGTTTTCCTGGTTTAAATGACCTTATTGAACTGAAGTAAAGACACCTAAAAATGTTCAAAAATGAATATTTCTCCAAAGTGAAAGGAAACAGTATGAGAAAACACTACTTTCTTTAGACAACTAAACGTCCTTGGTGGTTGTGGCCAGAGAAAGGTGATACTTCAACTGAACAAAAAATGGGCAGGCTGGTGGTTCAAGAGTTGAGCTGTGTTTGTTTTGGTGATGGGAACATCTGTCCCTGGCAGTAACATCTGGTTCCTGCCAGTGCTTTGGTGGTTTCAGTTGCTTGCAGCCCAAATTGTAGAACCACTGGTGATTATGAAGACCACACTTACAATTTAATGTGACCACAAGTGTCTTCCCTTCATTTTCCTGTCACCAGTTGGCTCAGCAGTGATTCATCAGCTCTGCTGTGGTGGAAAACTTTCTCCTCTTGTGTGATTTCTTGGAAAGGAACATGAGGTTGGGTGGGTCATTCTTGGAAAGCTGCAAGAAATCCAGAGTGGCCTTTGGGGATGGGAAGGAGGGAGGTCACTGTCATGGTGCTGAGAAATTCAAATGTGTTCAGTGGGGCATCCACCACCATGGATTCATGGCTTTGAAGCTGTGCAAGAAAACCTGGAACACAGGAGTTATTCCCTGGGAGTCTGCAAGTTATGAGAAGGAAGCGTAGAGGGGGAAAAAAAAAATAATGGAAGAGAAAGAAAATTGTCTATTTTTAATAAATTGCTTGAGCTTTGGTATTAGCAGACCAGGCTTTGCCTTGGGATTAGGAGCCAGCTTGGGAACCAGCGAGGGCTATCTTTGCCTTCCTCTAACCTCATTAACTCTGTAATGTTAAACACATTCTCGAGCTGGCCTCCTCTCTGTGTCCTGCCTCCCTCCCAGGGCAGCAGCACCCATCTCAAAAGCATCTCTGTGAGCCCCTGATGGGGCAGGCTGGCGTTCCCCTCTGAGCTCTTATTGTCCATGCCCGCAGATAACTGAGCAGGTATACACTTCAATCCAAGATAAACACTTCCCTGGCCTCCCATTTATTGCGGCCCTGGGCTGCTCTGAAGCTCGCCACTGTGCTGGGCTATCGTGGCCTCTATCGCCTCCTCGCAGAATGTAATCCATAAAATGCTTTCATGGTAACCTTAGACAGCGGCGAGCGGTGATAACATCTCGAGGCCCCCGTGACAGACAGGAACTCGCAAGCATGGAGTTAATAATGCAAACTTTCAAAAAATGAAACTGGCAGAAGGAGCCGAGGAGGGGAATAAAAGGGGCCGGTGTGGCTGTAATTGGGACCATGTGAGCTTCCTTAGAGAGGGATTAAGGGAAAGAGACAGGCCTCGCCCGCGAAGATTAGTTTCAATTAGACGGGCTGGAGGCGAAAGTCAGGACTTGGTGAAAGATTAAAACAAGAAGGGAGAAAGTTTCCATTGCTTTTGCTCCAGGCCTACACAAGAGGGTTCAGTGAGATCATGCTAATTGAAGGCAAAGCTTGCATGGAAGTTCGGAAGAACTCGCATTAATTGATTCGATGCTGTGATTTTTTCCCCCCTTACCCGCAGTGTTCTTTTGGGTTGTTCTTTTTTTTCTGTCTTCTTTTTTTTCTTTTTTTTTTTTTCCCCTTTTCACTTTCAGAACCATCCCCAACTTTTGCTGTGGTGGAAATGAAGAGAAGCTGTAGACAGTCCACCTCTAGAACTGGAGGGAGAGCAGGGGACAGTCCCTGGTGCCACCCAGTCAGTGCTGTTTCCATCTCCCTGAACCCCTCCCAGTTTAGCGTCAACTACCAGAACCAAATTGATGCTGTCACTATTGCTGCTGCACAGCTGAGCTCTTGGTTTCACAAATTAAAAAGCCTCTTCTCTTGACAGATATTTGTTTTTCCCACAGGAAGATCCAATTTAGGGCATTATTTAAAAATCCCTGCTGAAATTTACAGTGTGAGAATCACCCAGGCTTGTATTTCTTTCCAGTTCTGAGGTTGAGTTGGGCAAACACGTGGTTTCCTCATGGCTCCCATGAAAAGGAGCTCTTCAGGAAAGGGGAAATGGTGTTTGAGTCCATCTCTGCCTGGCTGAATCCAGTGCTGGTGTAACTGTGATCCCAGGGAGGAAATTCTGCTGCTTTCCTCCTCCTGCCTCCCTCCCCACCGCTTTTCCAGTTTCAGTGAAAAAGGAAATAATGGAATCACAGAAATTGGAATTGGGGAAGATGGGCTGGAGTCAGCTGATGCAGAGCCTCTCTCTGGCACAGCCCTCAGTGCTTTGTCTGGTTTGCAGTGCTAAAATTACAATTACACCATTTCCTTGAAGAGGAAACTATTCCAAATATGAAAAGGTTTCCATGTTAAGAATTTTCTCCCTTAGCCCCTTGACGATACTGAAAGTTATAGGAAAATGTATATCCAATCTTTCTATATTAAATCAATATTTTTATTCCATTAAACTTCTCTCTGAGGAGCAAGAGACATCATCTTTTGCCAGATTTCTGTATCAGATTGTCACTCGGTGGGTTTTTGTTGCAGAAAGCTTTGGAATTACAATGCCCAGTCAATTAGAGTTAAATGCATTTTCACAGCCAGCCAGAAAAACATTAGCACTAATCAAAACCATCGCGCCGACAGGGATTCCCAAAGAGATTTTTCTGTTTTGTTGTGCTTTATGAAAATGTTCTCTCAGCTAGAAACATCAAAAGGCAACCACGAGCATGTTCAGCTAAAATATGAGGACAAGAATGGGAGCTGGAGCTGCAGGGGGATCTGTCTTTCTCAGTTGCTGCAGGATTTTTGCATCTGAGCTGCTCTGGGGGCTTGGCAGGGGAGGTCCCTCCTGGCAGCCCCGGTGTCTGATCTCTCCTCACTCCCATCCCTTGGCCTCAGCATTGCTGCACATTGCTGGGTTTCCGTGTCCTGGTTCCTGCTGCCCCTCTCAGATTCACAATGAAATCAGGTCCCAGGTCTGATTGCTCGCTACCTTTTCAGTTTTCATCTTGGGAAAAGCCAGCTCTCCCTGTAGGATCCCACCTGGCCAGGGAAAAGGACAAACCACAGGGCTGACCCTCAGAGTGGAGCCCTGTCTGTGCAGTGGGGAGGTTTTCTTCTATAAATATCCCTTTTCAATGCACACATCACCTCAAGGATTTAACTTTTATATTTTTCAGATCCTGTACTGCTTTAGTGTATAACTCCAAAACTTCATGGCCTGTCAGCTGCTGTTCTCCCATTTTATTCAGACAAAACCATTCCTTTCTAGGCCTGAAACTCAAGGGCACCTTGTTGTCTCAGGCCCTGAGAGATGTAAACAACAGTGAATTGGGGGGGGACAAACTTGTAGTCAATGAATTAATTAGCTGAAACTTTAATTGGAGGATTAACCCCGATATTTCAATGGACTAAACTTACACCTGTATGAAAAACTCATGATCTTTGTCTTGGGCATAGCTCCTTGAAGGTTTTTGACTGCCCAAGGTGTGCCTACTGAAGGCCTTTAATAAATACTCACTTTTGTTCTCTTAATTTTGTCTAGCCTCTCTTTCAGGTAGCCACTCCAAGGCATCAAAGGTATCACAGAATCCCTTTTTTAGCACAGAACCTGGAATGCTCCAGCTGCAGCTCACAGGGGTCTCTGAGAGTCCAGGAGCTGTCAGGTTTTTCCAGCCACGGAAATGACACCATGGATATTCCTGAAGTGGATTTGGGCTCATCTGGGGTGTGAGAGACTGCAGTTGGCTGAGAGGTGTAAAAATCTGAAAAGTTCTAAGAGTGGGCCATTGTTCAGATGTGAGAGCACTGAGCAGAACCAATTGACATCATCCGCTACCTCCGAGTGGCACCTGGACACAAACAGCACTTTGTAATTACAGGATTTCTTTTACATGGAAACATTGACAACATTCCAATGTTTCCCTGTTAAAACCTGCGATCCCTGCTTCCCTCTGCCCCCCTACCTCCCTCCAGCCTCTTTTTTTTTGGTTTTTTTTTTTTTTGGCCTGGAGTTATTACATGGAAGCCTGATAAATGGATGCTGTGAATGAATGTTTTCCAAACATTGTAGGAATATTAAGAAAGTGGTTTTCCTTTTTGCCCTTTTTCCTTCCCACACTTCTCCTCGCTCCCACCCCACAACTAATAGCACACAAATAGCACTTCATGCAATTTTGGCTACTCTCCACTATTCCAGGCAGACTTCAGGAAATCTCTTGATTTATAGTTGGGGCATCCAAAGGCAGCATGCTGCCTGCTTCCTTCAGGGATGCCTGTTGGTGACATTTAGTGGGGTTGAGGTGCAGTATTTCAAGTGGGCAATATCCATATTTTAGTCAGATAACTCCATGTTTATACTCATAAATTGATTTAGTAATGAAATAAGCTCCTTTCATGATGCTTGCTGGCTTTAGGGGCTTTGTTATGGTATACTCAGACTTCCTGAAGTTTAGTTTACCAAAGCAGAGCCAAACTTTTCTATCCATATTCCCACAAGCAGTCCAAGTGAATTCAATAGGGCCATTCACATTAATAGGGAAAGCAGGATTTGGGACTGGGTTCAGAAAGCCCCTGGAGCATGTGCTGGGGGCTCAGTGGCCTTTGGGCTCCCCACTGCTGCTCTTGGCTGTCCCAGGAACATCAGTTCTGAGATGCTTTATGAGGCTGGAGCTTCCTGGAGCCCTGTATCTGCTCTCCTGCAGATGGGATGCTTGGAAAGGGGCTCCAGGCCAAGCTCAGTACTTGGCCCCTGTTTTGGTTTTTGCCTTCATGATATCAACAATCCATAACTGGGAACAGTCCCCAGGAGAATTCCCTGCTGTTTGGAAGGGTCACAGAGTCCTGGGGGGCTCCTGCTCTCTCAGAACTGGTCCTTCAGGAGGACAAGTTGGTCCCTGTACACTGGGGGCTGGCTGTGCCTTGGGAAAAACATGGGAAAACTACTTGGGATTGCTATTATTTGACTTGCTTGCTCTTAATGTAGATTATAGAAATTACTTTTCAGTGAGGGGCACAGTTTTCCTTGTTGGCCCCTTCTCTTTCTTAGACATTGGGAATTTGAGACTCTTAATGCACCACCAAGAGAAATTCAGCCTAACTGGGTAACACCTAAGAAACTAATCCTTGGATAAATCTGCACCCCTGACACAGGAGTTCCTTGGAGAGAGAAAAGGCCTGCAACTTAATTGTGTGCTCTGCAGAACAGATTCCTCCTGCTCAGAGCACAGAGATCACTCTGGACCATGGAGGGCCAGAATAAATAGTGCTTCAGTTATTGAGGTGAGGTTTTTTTTATTTAAAAACTTGGCACTTTGTTGATGGGCCTTGCTGGTCTGACCTTGCTGATGGACCATGGCAGAGTTTCCTCATTTACCCTGAGCTTAATTCAGGCTCCCTTGCAGCGGGGACCTGTGAAATCTTTCCATAGGAAATGTGGGAAAAAGTGAGGCTTGAGTTTGACTTTCCTTCATGGGAGACTGGACTGTCACTGTTGGGCTTGGAAAGAATTTCTCGTGACATCTCCTCCTAAGCTGGGCTGGTCCTGGCTGCAGGGGGAAGGTGTTTGCAGAAGGCAGAGAGCTTCTTTATGGCATAGAAAGATGGGTGTTGGTAAAAGTAAAAAAACCCTGGATTTTAGGTTTCCTATCCAACATCTCACAGGGAATGAAATGTTAATTGAAAGATGCACCTAAATTCCTGCACTCCTGAGCTCAGACAATGGCTTTGACCCAGGATCAGGGTGTTCTGTTTTTCCTGAAGTGTTGTTCCAGAGTTTTTGGTCCTTTTTTCACAGATGGGTGACCTGTGACATTCCTTCCTTCTAGACATGTTCTGGTTTCCTCCTCTATAAACAGAGGAAACACCCATTTCTATGAAGTGTTGAAGACATGGCCCACACAGCCTTGGCTCTGCTCAGAGCTCTTTAGAAGGGTCTCAAACCTTTATTCTATCTATCTATCTATCTATCTATCTATCTATCTATCTATCTATCTATCTAT
>CM031875.1:2347098-2398859 GCA_018697195.1 Certhia americana
TATCTATCTATCTATCTATCTATCTATCTATCTATCTATCTATCTATTATTATTATTATTATTATTATTATTATCATCATCATTACCATCATCATTATCATTATCATCGTTATTGTTATTGTTATCATTATTATTATTATTATTTCAAAGTAATGTTATTATGCCAAACTGTAGCATCCTTGGACAAGTCTGGGGCATCATCTCCCACTGGCAGCAGGGGGGATTTACTGGTTTCAAAACATGATTGGAATTCTGCCTAGAGTTAGGAACTTTTTTATTGGTTTAGTCCTGTTTCGAAGGGAAAGGGTGTAACAGCACTGACAGGTATCTCAAAGTTTTTTAGGGGACATAGCTTCAGTTTCTCATCAATTTCAAAACTATGTTTATCAACAGGTAATGTTTCTCCAATCGTAATATATTTTGCTTTATGTTATTTGTTTTCTTCTTTATCATTCCTTCTTTGTCTTAAATGGAAATATATTCCACACGAACTCTGAAACAAAGGAGTTAAACTTTTCGCTAAAAACATTGTGATATTTTCTATATCTGCTTTTCTCTCTGGATTATGGCAACAGGTAAAGCTTTTCCCAAGAACAAAATAAGCCACGCTCTCAGAGAAAGTTTTTAACTTCAGTCCTGAAGTGGACAAAACTCTGACAATTGTGCTCCCAAAACACGGTGAAAGCGCCACATGAAAACATTTTTTTAGAGAACTTTGAAGAGGAAAATTTAATGGAGGTATAGAAAGCAGGACAAGCTCCAGAGCCTCTGTTCCTGCAGAGCTGTGTGGGACTGGGGCCTTTGTCTATTGAAAAAAATGGCCCCAAAAGCCCCTTCTCGTCTCCCACTCCTCCCACGGCTTCAGTTAAATTCTCAGATCGTGAGGGCATGTAGGGAACAGCTGCTTATGATCTCTTCACAAGTGCTGGGTCATTGGTAAACAACCATCCCTCCACCCTCACGGAGCAAAGGGAAAAAAAAAAAAAATTATACAAAAAATGCATTCATTTTGCTGATGATGAAGAGTAATGAAGAGCACGTGCACGCTGCGCGCAGAGAGAGGGAGAGAAAAATGACAAATTAAATCATGTCTGGTTTGACAAGCCTTTAAGTGTAACAGATCTGCACTTGTGCTGGCTGACAGGCGTGATTGATACCACGGAGCACTCGTCAATTTTTAAACACACAGCCCGAACAAAGAGCCACTTCATCCTGGGCCTCGCAGTGTCGAGGCGGCGCGGTGCTACCCGGGGTAAGCACCCTCCACGCCGCGTGTTTTCCTTGGCAAACCCCTGCTCCTCGCTGTTTGGACAACTATATTTATTTTTATGATCCCTAAAATATTGTAACCCAGTCAACTCAACAGTCATTTAAGGTAATTTCTGGTCTGAACAGCATCTATTTTTCTGGACAACTTTACAATAATATATGTTTGCTGTGGGCCAGATTCTTTGTGTAGGTAGCTCTGTGTTCAGGGCTGTTAACTAGGGGAGAGTCGCAGGATCCAGGAATTTCTAATAACTTGAAATCTAAACCTCCTGGATGTTTCAGGCCATACCATTTATAGAAGATATTAAGCATGGCAAAACAATATGCTTTTCTTTAGGTTTTATTTGTGTACAAACCAATCAACCCAGACTTGGCTTTTTGGGGAAAAACTTGGGGAAAAACTTTTTGGGGAAAAACTCGGTCTGAGACAGGCTTTGAAAGTTTCAGTCTGAACGGGTCAAGGTGTTAAATGTTAAAAATGGCAATAATGTAAAAAGAGGCAGTCTCTAATTACCAGTGTTTTGTTATTGCACCACGTGAGCAGTTTTTATGGGGCTTTAAAGTGTACTAAATAGGAGCTGGAGGAAAATGGATTGTTTGATATCAAAGATGGCTCATCAGTTCCGAGCAGCCAGAAGGATTTATGATGTCACAGAAACAAGCACAAAACCCCTGGAAGTACCCTAGAACGTGGGTAATCCAGTGGAAGGACGAATCAGTACAATAACTTTGAGTTTTAAAGACTTAACTCACTCAAAGCAGAGTTCCTGGAAGAACATCCCACTTCACCCTGCAGGCAGTGACAGTTTCTGTCACCTCCAGGTGCCCTTGACTCATATTTTTGGTTACTGTGAAATTGTTTATTAGCAGAGAAGAAGAATCAGCACAGCTTTTAGCTAAATCCATGGTGTCTGTAAATCCAGGAGCCTCCTCAGCCTGGGGTTTAGGAGATGCTTCCCTTGCTATCAGCTGTGTCTGTGCAGGGATAATTCTGTGATCCAGCCTTTCATTTTCTGTATCTTTACTACTTGTCCTGGGCCCTTGGCTCCATTAAGGGTGGATGCCCAACTCTGTTTATTTAGGCCTTTTTAATCTGACATTTCCAATCAAGCTAATTCGTCCGAGAGAGACCAACCATCCTTTTATTTATTTTAGCCTATTTTAGCAAGGTAACCCAATCCAGACCATCTCCATATCTTGTTTACAAGAGCAGCTGTGGTGACAACATCTGTCCTGTGTAAAATGTCAAAAAAAAGAAAAAAAATGAGAAGGGGAAAAAAAAAAAAACTTGGTGAAAATCATAGAGGTATCAGAGTTGTTATTCAGCCACATGTGACAAAATGAGCCTCCAAAATTATTTTCTGTACTATTCAGGAAAGAAAAATGGTCAGAAAGAGGTATCAGAGCTGTGGGTGAGGGTCTATGTCCCTGTGTCAGGCCATGGAATGTTCTGTGGAATTTGTTGAGTGCTAGGAGTAGTGACAGATCCAGAAGTGTTCAGACAATGCTCTCAGACACAGGGTGGGATTTTGGGGTGTCTGTGCAGGGCCAGGAGTTGGGATTTGATTATCCAGGTGGGTCCCTCCAACTCAGGCTGTTCCACGATCCCATGAATACTGTGCACAGGTAGGGGAACCTGTGGAGTAAGTGGTTGTTTCACGCTCATAAAAGGGAAATTTATTTATATATTTATGAGAAAATAAAGACAGGTTTTCCCCTGATGTAACTGATCAGATCTATCAGTAAGAGAAGGTTAAAAGGAAGGAAAAATTCTGTAAAAATATCAGGTTTTGGGCCCAGTGATATCTGAACAGGCAGAAAAGGAGTTGTGATTATTGCATTTATTTACATATTAAACTCTTGTAGATTCTGAATGGCACACTAGGGGGATTTTACACCTTGCTGGTGAAAACTGCTGATTTTAAATGATGTTGGGAAGTCGCTTTTGCTATCCAATAAACAAGGGGCAGTCTGACAGAATTCCACTCTGGGAGGTCAACTCACACCAAAATGACATTTCAAACATGTGAGGGAGTGCAAGGGAGGGAACTGCCAGGGTGACACCACTTTGTGTCCCCAGGAGAAAGGGAAAGCTGAGATTGCTGGGATGCCTGGGCAGCACTCGATGGCTTGTCCTGATCCCTGCTGAGCCCTGAAAGCTCTTGGATTTCAGGAAGAGGTGGAAGCCTGAGGAATTTATTTGTCACTTGAGCTGGGGATGACCACCAGGAATGAAACCTGCAGAGTCCATTATTCCTTGCTGTTGTGTGGTGGGCTCCTGTTTAAGTTCTCTGCTGCACCATGTGTGGTTTAACTTGAACTTCATGAATTCTCCTTATCCAGAGTTTATGGAATATTACTGGAGTAATATGTGTTTGTATGCACAGAAGGGGTTGTACATCAGGGATGGCAGCAGCCCTTCCTTGGCTCAGGTCTGACCTTCCCATAAGAACAAACCCCATGGGTAGAACTGGCAGAAATTTGGTTTTCCTACATTTTTGAGAATTCAGCATATCCCCATACCATCCAATAATGGAACGATTATTTTGTGAATTTAAATATCTGTGTTTTATCCAAAAGCCATTTCTTACAGATGTGAATGTTGCACATCTGACAGGCACCTCTTTGCTACTAAATCTGAAAGAAATGATGTTAAATTAGAGAGAGGAATTGCCCCACTGGTCCTTCAGATTTCAACCAAATCAGAAATAGATTTGATGAAAAGCACTGTGCATGGCATGGCAGCCAGACATACCTGAGAGAACTCTTTAACTGCATTATGGCCCAGCCTTGTGACACACAAAACTGAGCCCCCATCTGCTCCTGCTGCTGCACTTGTGTCCACGTGACAGAAAAGATTAAAACAAGATACCAACATAAAAGTTGGCTGATATGGGAGGAGCGAGTGGGAACTCCTGGAAGGAGATTGTGAGATAGTGACAGCTTGGAATAAATCCAAACCCAGTTGCAGCCCAGAGAAATTTGCTTTCTGTTCTTCCATGTTTTCTGTAATGCAAACCAGTGTGTGTGAGGGGCTGGGGGGATGTGATTGTCGTTAGGAAAAGCTTTTGCCAGCACAGTAGCTCAGACACCAGGGGATAATGCATTACATGCTGATGCTTTCCAGGACGTGGATTCCACTGGATTCCACTGCTGTCGAGCTGCTGATTCCATCGGGAGGATGAGTTCCCCAGCCACAGTTTCCCCTTGTGGCGGTGCAGGTTAAAGATCCAGCCTTGGTCCAGAGAAATTCCCCCACCTTCCTGCGATGCTCAGGTTTCACCCGGCCCCGCTGCCCTTTGAGGTTCCAGGAGGAGGTTGGATTTCAGACAATGGGCAGAACAATGGGGAAAGAGACCCCCTGGTCCTGTTACAGCTTAATCCCACCCGGGGAAAGGCTGGCTTGGCACTTCAAAGCTGGGGCACGCCAGAACACCTGCGGAGATGAAAGCACCTGGCAGATATGTGCCTCTCCTCGGCCCTGCCCAGGTCCTGCTCTGCACTCAGGTTTGGCTCAGGAACCACTGCAGGAGCTCGGGAGGGTGGGGCTGATGGTCCTGACAGCACCAGAGCTTTGGGCATCCAGGGAAACAGAGAAGCTTTGACCACTCGTGGCCATAAAGATCCCAGAGCCTCGGCACTGGACAGGGCAGTGGTGACACCCTTAGCTGAGTGAGAGCGAGTGGCCCTGTGGTGCTGAGCCCTTCCCTGCTGGAGTTTCAAATTAATGCAATAAATTTGGCTTCCTGTCCTGGCTGCTTTGCTGCTGGACACGGCCACGTTCCACTTCAGAGGGAGCAGGTGCTGATGGCTGCGAAACTCGACCCGGGGATCGATTGTAACGCATCTTAAAAACTCCTTCTTGCCAAGATGTAAAAGGGACTCTGCAGAACGAGATTTTCTTCCCTTAGACCTGGAAAACCTGGTGGTGTCTGTGGTTTTGTAAAACCTCTCCTACTTTATTTGTTTTTATTCCTCTGCTAGCCCTTGGGTACAGATTACTTTCAAACAAGCTGGTTTACTGTTTGCATAACACAGGCTTAAATTCAGTTAGAAATGGATCGTTTTTCAAGTAAAATTCCCCAGAAAATAATTACAAGTATTTGGGGGTGTTGGGGAAAATATCAGAAATCTTTCTTGCTAAGGTCTGGTGACACCTGGCAATTAAAAATAAAAATCCATTTTGTGATCCAAACCTTCCTCCTTGTCCTTGGGGACAAATTAAACTGAACTGCAGAAGTTTCAAACATACTTCTAAATCCAGCATCCTTTGCTTCTGGGTAGATTCTACAAATTATTTCTTCCTGGGAAAGTGTCTTGGATTCATATTAATGAGGATTCCATGTTTGTGGTTAGGGGAAATTCAGTCTTGTGGCTTAAGCAGCCTCAGGACTCTCATTAAGTGCAAGAGGTTAATAATCTAAACTAGCAGTTAACTAGCTCTGGTCAGCAGAGCATTATTGCTTTTGGCTCAGGCGAGCTGAGCTGGTCCCTTGTCCTTTGCAGTGCCAGAAATGCAGGTGGAGCCCAAACCAGGTGAGCTGCAGAGGAGCCATTTCGGATTTTGGTGCTGGGGGAGATGTTGGGAGTGGATATAAGATGGAAAAACTATGTGAGAGGAGGGAGGAGAGAGCTCTGAGGTGAATTTGTGGTGGTTTGTGCTCTGCTGGTTTGTGCTCTGCTGGTTTGAGCTCCTGGTCCAGCCAAGGGCTCTGCACAGGCAGCTCAGGCAAAACAACTCCTTTTTTTGTGGGAATAAGAGGTTGTTTTGCTGCAGCCCAGTTCAAACGTGCAGAACTCCCAGTGGTGCTTGGCTGTGTGTGGGGAGGCATTTCATGTGTCAGAAATACACATTCAGAGTGTAGGAGACAGCCATTGAAAGAAGTCCTGGAATTCCAGAACCCTGTTGGAGTGAAGCTCTGGAGATCTGCTGGTCAAGCAGCTCCACTTGGGTTGGGTTGCACAGGGCTGGGGCTTGGACACCCCCAGGGGCAGAGCCTGCAGAACATCTCTGGGCAGCCTGTTCTGGTGTTTGATGGCTGTCCTGATGTATATTTGGGAATTCCACCTTCCAGCTGGTGTCCAGTGCCCCACACTATTGCCTCTCTCCTCCAAGGACAGCCTGGTCCTGTCTCTGCACCCTCTGCTTAGAACCAGCACTGAGGTCTGCCCTTTGCCTTTTCCATGTGCCAAAAAGAGTCACCCCTGTCCCCTGCTCCCTCTAAGTGACACTTCAGCCTCTCTGCTTTGGTCCTGTAGTCCTTTGGTGAGCCCCAAACTGGACACAGTGCTCTAAACCCAATGGGAAAAGGGGATAAGCCTCATTTTCCTGGCTGTATCCTCCCCAGGACACCCTGGGATGTGGTTCCCCTTCCCACCCACCAGCAGGATTAAGTTGCTTTGTGGGTCAAGAGCCTGAAACGATCAGCTCAGGTGTTCCTGGCGTTGAAGAATCATTGCAGAAAAGGGAGGGCAGTCACAAATTGGCTCTGTCCTTCTAAACTTTAGTTTTAATTGCATAGACTCCAAGCAAATTAAAAAGAAGCAGCCAAATCAGTTATCAGGCTGGCTTCCTGCAGTCCTGACAGGTCCCAGAGGCCTCTGCAGAGACAAGGTTTGGCTGGTTTCTGCCACATCCTCTTTGCCTAAATTTAGAATGGTAAAGAGATTCTAATCTGTAAGAGATCTTTTCATGGAGTAGACTCTGCTCCCGGTGGAAAAAATAGGACATGATCAGATAGATACCTTAGAGAGATGCCCCCCTGCCTTTCTAATGTGCTTATTTCAAGTTTATTTTAGCAGATGTCTCCTGCTGGAGCATCCATGGATTTATATTCTGGCATTTTTGGAGAAGAGATCCCTAAATATCCAGAAAAATACATTTCATTTAGTCTTGCTAACATCAATCTGAGAACAAGCACCCAAGATTGTGTCTGGAAATCCAATTAACATTATTGTGGAGAATCAAACAGAGCCTGAGCTGAGATGTCTCCAAGAGGAGCTCTTTTTCCCCAAGGCAGCCCCATGTGCTGTTCCAGCCCCTGCTGACACAGCTCACACCACCCTGAGCTGCCTTTTCACCTGATGTAAAAGGGGAAGGAGGTTCAGTATCTGTGATTTTTGGGAAGGAGAGAGATGCTTTTGCTGTCTGGAGCTCCTGTGGTCTCCAGGGTGTCTCTGCTGCATCAACAGGCAGCTGAGGTTTGGTGGGAGCAGAGGGAGCAGCAGGGGCTGCTCACAGCCAGTGCAATGCTCAGAACACTTGGGAGCCCCTCACTGATGTGGTTTGGGGCTGTTCTGAAGCCTCTCTCACCTTCTGTCAGGCTCTGCACAAGCAGTTCCCCTTGGGAAGAAGTGCCTGGGACTCCAGCCTAGCCATACATCTCTGTCAAAATCCCTATGAATAAATTAACCTTTCTAAAGATTAGTGCACCCTAATACCTCAGGGTTTTTTTTCTTGTTTTTTAACAGAACAAATGCTAAAAATGCCTTGACAGACCTGGCTGGGGCTTGTGCTGTGGAGCATCTACAATGGATTATGCTGTGAGTGGTGTTAAAGGCACAGCCATGTGATTGTGGCCAGCACTGGCCAGTCCCCTCCTCTGGAGAAGGGAAAAACACACAGTTATGGGTAGGAAATCCTCATTCGGGCAAAACATTAAAAAGCTGAAGAAAGCTCTTATGCTTTTCCTTCTAAAACACTTCAAATTCAGCCACCTCCCAGTGCTCCACCCCTGGTAGCTCCCCAGACAAAGACGTGATGGGATTCAAGCAGCTCTGAAGGTTTTGGGAAGCTGCACCAACACGGGGAGAGGCAAAGCACTGGTGGCCAAAGGGGAACAATGGGCTCAGTGTCAGCAGCCCAACATCCCCGTGTCCTCCAGGCTTTTCCCTCTTCCCCTGCTCAACTCCAGCCCTTATTTTGGTAGGACAGACCGGAGGGAGGTCAGGTATCTGTGGCTCCATTCTCCTGCCATTGAATTGCTGGAATTGATCTGATCCTTTCCAGGCAGCTGGGGCGGAGGGGGCCATTCCAAAGATGGCAGGGAGTGTTTTGATTTTTGATCCTTTTGAGATGAATTATGGGGAGGAAGCTGTCTGCTATCAGAGGAATTAGTCAAATTCCTTGTCAGATGTGCAATCCCATTAAAAATGCATTATCTGTTTTCAAAGCTTAAGTGTGGGTGTTGGTTGAGAGTCTTTAAAATATTATTGTAAACTTTCACTGAGAAAAAGTATTCCTGAGTCTTTCATGAGGGCTAATCCCATTTCAACTACCGTAAACCATCAACTTCTGGGGTGGCCTTCATGAGCAGTGCAAAGCCAAAGCATGCCATTATTCTGGGAAAATCCCCCTGGAAGATGCTCACATTTGTTTTACAATGTTAGTAGCAGCTCAGCATTGAGCTGATTTGTTCTGATAATGATTCTGCTCCTCAAATTCTCCCTTTGCTTTCCTGCCTGGCATTTAGAGTTCAAACTGCTCCCTGAATCCAGGGCTGAACTTGTCCCAGATGAGATCCCCAGCTCTGCTGCCAGCAAAGAGTAAATTTGTGACTTTTAAATATGTCTGCTCCTAACCTGGATACCTAGAATGTAGATGGGAGGAATCTCAGTCACAGCTTTGAAGAATGTGCTCATGGAGAGAAGCCATAAGTTCTTCTACGAGAGATTAATGGGATATCCTGGAGCAGCCAGTGTCACTCATGCTCTGGAACACATTCCAAGGAATCATTTTAATAAGCAGATAAAGATGCCATGCAAACTTCTCTTTATTTAAAGTACGTTAGCTGCAGAATCACAAGAATCACATACGCTTCCTTTTTTTTTTTTTTTTTTTTTAAAAAAAAAAAAGATTTCCAGGAAAATCTCCCAGATTTTTCATGCCTTTTACTGACACTCACAACCACAGCATGGCTCCAGTTGGATTTACAGTAGCCATGGCATGTCATAAATGATGTTCTGGGGCCAGCTGAGCTCTGTTCCACAGGTTATCTCCCTAGACTGCTGCTCACTGGAATTATTGTTAGAAAACAGGGGTAATTCTATAATTTTTATTTTCTTCTCTGAGCCTAATTGGGATGGCCACAGACCTGCCAATCAGTCAGCACAATAAAGGCACATATTTTAATGATCAAAAAATAGAGTGGCCACCTTTTTAGAGGAAGGAAACAGCCTTGGCTGGCAAGGCCTCCTTTCTAAGCCTGTGCCAGCACCGAGGGCCATGTTTCATGTTACTTTGTTTTTCTGTTCCATGCGAGGAGTTGGCAGAAAATAGACAAATTCCTCAGGTCTGGCTGGGTGCTCTGGCTCTTACAGTGACCATGTTTCCTGCCTGCATCTCTGGCAAGTGACTCAGTTTCTATAACAACTCCAGCCTCTGTGTCACTGCAGGGTAATGGAGCCCAGCTTGCTGCTTATCTCCTGAAATACCTAAAAAATTCTGGGTTCAAATCACTTTTGACACCATTGCCAGTCCACCTGTTAAAATATTTTGCAGACAACGAAGTATAAAAGGAGTACAAGCACATCAGGAGTGTTTGGGACAATGTGTTGTCTTTGAGGGCTTCTTAAGGTGCTTTGGTTTTTTGGTTTTATTTTGATGGTGACTGAACTTCCCAGAGATCATAACTGGGACCTGTAAATGAATGCTGGAGAATGGAATAATCACTCTTTTTTTAGTCAATCTATATAAAAATTTAGTCCAGAATTACAGTTTGAAGAGTGTTTCCCTTTCTCCTTTGCTAAATAAATGAAAGGGCACCAGGAGATATTCCCCTTCACCTTTCCAGGCTCAGCAAGCAGTGAATCTTCAGAATCTAAGCTGGGCTACCTTGCAAAATTTCCACCACTCTTTGCACTCTTGGTCCCACAGAGTTCACATTGTCCCGAACATCAGAGGCAGAGCCCTGCCTGGCATTGCCCAGACAACCTCATAACCTGGTAAAGCCACAGAATAGAAAAATTTCCTTGGATTCCAAGTGCTAAGCAGAGAACATGTGATGCTCAGGTCTTCCCCAGCCCCACTAGGCAGCTGCAAACACAAGTTATTACAAAGCTGCAAAGCAGAGACGGTGGCACTTTAACATTTCCTTGTCTAGAATGGGTTTATCTCAAAATTTTATGTTATTTCAACAAAGTGGAGTGTTTACCATAAATAGCAAGGCCTGCAGAAAGCCTGTTGGAACACTCTTCCTACTGTGAAGCAGCAGTACCTCAAGCCTGAACCAATTTAGGGGAGGCATTGGCCATATGATTTTAATATTAACAAGTGGAGCAAATTTGTGAGTGGGTTGTTGGCCAGTTTCATAGCGAGGGGCACCTGCAACCCATCAACACGGCTCAGGCAACAAGGTGTCAATGCACAGGCGGAATAAAAACACGAATTTGGTGTGTGCAAGGATCACTCAGCTTGTGGGGAGGTGTTAACATGCAGGAGGAAAGGAAACCTCGCTGGTATTTGGTGCTTTGTTATCAATGGCCCAGCTCTCAGAGGGGAGAGAGGCAGGGTGAGGGGTGGCACATGGCACAGGGCACACCCCAGGCTGCTGCAAGGCTCAGATGGGTGGGGTGGCAGCAGGGCTGGAAGCTGGAGGTGGCAGAAATTGGCCTCAACCTTGTTTTAGGAGACAGGAGAAAGCTCCTGTGGCACAGGGGTTGTGCAGGTCTGGGAAAGATTTGGATCATGCAAGAGGGGCAGGTGGATCTCTCAGCACAGAGCAAAACCTCCTGAAGTCACCCTAAAATTTGTGTTCCTTGAAGGGTCCTGGTGGGACCTTGGAAGGATCCTTCCCAGCTGTGACCTGAGTTATTGCTTACATTTTTTGCAGGGATGAAATTTCTTGCCCTATTTCATAGATTTCTCCCTTCTTGCAACATCCCAGAGGGTGATCTCAGCACGTTGCTATGTTCTCTCCATTGTGTGCCAGCTTCCAGGGTGTATTTCCATTTATCTGAACAAGCACAGACCCACAGTGACACAACCCAGGGGCACACAAATACGGGCTGTCACAAAAACACAGGCCTGTGTTTGAGGGAACCCAGGTCACCTCCTGATCCCACCTTCCCCTCTGACCAACATCTGGAGCTGCTGTGTCCTGCTGGAGTTTCTTTCTGTTTGTCTTTCCCTTTGTTGCTTTACTTCTTTATCCAGGCTGGGAATGTTGGGGCTGTTCAGCTTGGAGAAGAGGAGATTGTGTGGAGTCCTCTTTGAACCTTCCAGGACCTGAAGTGGCTCCAGGGAATTTGGAGAGGGGCTGTTCACCAGGAATTGGAGTGAGAGGACACTTGGCACACGGTGCCCAGTGCAGCTGTGGTTGCCCCACCCCTGGCAGTGTCCAAGGCCAGTTTGGATGGGGCTTGGAGCACCCTGGGACAGTGGAAGGTGTCCCTGCCGTGGCAGGGACTGGATAAGCTTTAAGCTTCTGTCCAACCCAGCCCATTCTTTGATTCTCTTGCTTAGCCAGCCTTGACTTAGCAGAATATTCACCCTCCACATCAGGAGGTTCACACACACCCTTGGCACGTGGGGACTTCCCTGTGTCCGTGGTCACTTCTCTGCACATCTGGAATAACACCAACCTTCCTTCTCCCACCCTGAGCCCACACTCTGCTTTGCCAGTCACTGTTTCCTGTCACTTGCCATGGCCTCTTCCCTGGAGGGTAAGAAAATAACCTGGCTCCCTCCTTCCCAGTGGTAATCTGTTGTTCTGGCATCCTGTGAATGACTGGTTTCAGGCGAGTCTGTCAGTGTCCCCTGCCAGCAACCAGGTTTTGGATGTTTGCTTTGGGAACATTTTGTGGTTGAGTGGCTGTGTTCCATTCCACATGTAAACACGGTTGAAACTCACATTTAACAGTTCTAAACACTTGGACACTGGTCAAAGGGGCTACTCCACTTCTCTTTATTTAGTACACTGAGATTTTGCATAAAGTACAGAACAATTTAGTAGCAGGAATGCCCAGGACCTGCCAAATGTATGATTTTGTTTGATTTTATTTTTAAAAATGCCTAGCACACAAGTTGAGCCTTTATTTGGAAGGAGATATCGAGAAAGCAAAGCTTAATTGACTCTCAGACTGTACAATTGGAGTCATGTCTAAAAGCAAAACTGCCTTTTCCCTCAGTGTGTGCTCGTACTGGAGGCCACTTTCCACCCCTATTTGCATGAGTTGAAACCACAGTAACTCCCCACACGGTTGTGCCAGTACAGCTTGAGACTGGAACTGGGTCTCCAGCTCTTTCAAGCTTTGTTTTTGCTTTCTCAGTCATCTGATTGCTCCCAGTGATGCCAATCTGGTTCCCTGCCGTGGCCACGCACTGGAGCCTGGCTGCAGCACCAGGGCCTCGTGTCTGCTCAGCACTTTTCCAAATCCAGACCTTTTCCTGCTTCTTCATGTGGCAGAAGGTGAATGTGTTGGGCCCTGTGTGTCTGGGCCACTTCATTTTATACCCTGGATTGTTTGTTGAGGACCAAGCGTTGAACTCACACTCCTTTTCCACACTCGTGAGAAACCCAAGGGGTGCTGTTGATGTCCTTACACGTATTTATGGTGAGCTGACATCCACTGTGTAATGAAACCACCACTTCCAGACCTATTTTAGCTGTAAATCTGTCCTTTAGGTCTGCAAAAGTAGGGCCTTTTCTGGTGAGAGACCTGGGAACAGCAGAGCTCAGCCTTTCAGGCATTTGCAGTTTAAGGGCATCTTCTGGCTCACTGAACTCTCGTGGGTTTTCATGCCCAGCCTGGGGAGGACTGAGGATCTCTGGTAGCACTTGTTGGTGCTCCACAGCTTGTCTGCTCACATGATGCTGGCAAACTGCCTCATTTCCAGCTGCTAAATTGCATTCAAAGGCCATTTAAAATACTTTCCTAATAAAACTCGCCTATAAAAATAGTTACTATAGCTGCTGCAAGGATGTTCTAGGAGCTGGTCCAAAAGACAGTCCCTACTGAGATGAGATCCACCCTACTAAAAAAAGCTGAGAAATTGCAGCCTTAGCAGGATTCCAGCAGGAATGAGCAGCAGCAGCAGCAAAGTGGCAGTGGAAGTGTTAATCAAACTTTGGGATTTCTTAGTTAATGCACAGTCACTGCTGCAGCTGATGGCTCAGATACGGAGCAGGGCTTGTTGGGTAGGGTTTCTGAGCTGTTTAAATATGTTACAGCTTGGCTTTTAAACTAGAAGAGCTTGGATTAATTGAGTAAGTGGCACTTAAGAGATTGCAGTTTAGGAGGACGTGGAGTGTGGCTAAACACAGCCTGGGTGTTCGCTGGCTTTTCACTCTCCCACTCTGTGGCTGCTCTTTCCCCAGGCTGGGGACACATTAGATCTGCTGCAGCTTTTACTGCCAGGGAGCTGAAACATGCAGCTGTTTTCATTCTTTGATCACAGGAGATAGCAGGACAAGCAGACCCAGTGCTGGGGCAAACCCCTTTTTTATTTAGAACAAGCTCTGTTAAGCTCAGTCCAGCTGCTTGGGCTCCCTCCCAGGAGGGGTGAGGAGGGTTGGTACAGTGTCCCCATGGCAGATGGCACCTGCTGTGTCCTCTCTCTGGCCAGGTGTAACTATTCCCTGTTTGCCATTCCATTCCAAGTGTGCTGGAAATACAACTTCTAAAAAGGATTATTTTCTCCAAATGCAACAGAAACTCTCAGGGGCTGACCCTTCCCTCTGAGCTTGAACATCTCCATTCCCTTCTCATGGAGGGGAAGGGTGGCTCTACTTCAGCCTCATCCAAACAGCTCATACCTTAATTTATCCTTTTGTTATCAATTCAGCAAGGAAAACCTTTCCAGGTCTTTCTGATTTGTGGTAACCTCCTTCTCAGCACTTTGTCCCAGGACACAGACTTGTTTTGCTTCATATTAGGACATGCCTGGTTCATATTCCAGCTGCCACAAATAGCCCAATTTCTCTTCTTTCATCAGGACTTTTTCCTTCTGTGCCACTCCAGTAGCAGACAGATCTGGATTCTCTCTACAGAAGGGATAACAGTAGCAGAAGGAGCTGTCAGGGAGCTGGTCCCACTCCATAATTTGCTCAGAACTGGGCACCTTTGTGTGTTTTCAATGTACAATTAGGGGTAAACCCCACAGGAACTCCTCCTTTACACACTTCAGCCCATACCAAAGATAAAAGTGCACAACTCCAAGCATGCCTGTAACTCTTAAAAGCTTTTTCCTGTTCTGCTCTCCCCCCCCCAAAAAAAGTGGAATAGTTTCATTGTGCCCTGGAGAGCCAGAGTGGTTTTTCTATGAGTCCCTCTGGAAATGGGTGATGTTTTGGATTTTCTTTTTGTATCACCCTCTCCTTGCTCTCTCCTCAGTCTTTACTTGTGATTTCCAGAGAAATTGTTGCAACACTTCGTTATGTGATGAAATCAAACCTGGGACATTTGGGATTGATGCAAATAAAACAGCAGCCATGGAGCAACACAACGTGAAGACTTTCTGCCTTTGGAATGGGCTCTGTTGCTGTGGCTGCAAGTAGAAATTGTCTCATTTGGGAATGCTAAAACATTGGTTTCTAGTGCTAGAAGATTGCTTTCTGTGAATTTGTTCTTTTCTTTAAACTTACCTGGCTTGGAAATGTGTTAAAATGTAAATTTTTAGGCTGCTAATTGAGCTGTTTTAACAAGACCTAGGATTGCAGAAATGGTCTCCAGGAATGGGTTTGTTCATTTTTGGTTTTATGGAAAGCTGTAGCACAGGAAGTGATGAGGTGTTTGTTCGTCAATTCTAAGTGAAATATAAGAACTTTTCTAAGTTGTCTAATTCAGAAGCGGGCACTTAGAATGAGATTTTTCCATCCTGTCTAATTTCTGTCTTAATTCTTGGTCTGCCATGAGAGTCATAACATAGAAGGATATCACTTATTTCATCCTTCTGCCTTCCTAGAATATAAAACTAGAATACAAAACTACAGACTTTGGGGATCATTAACTAAACAAGATCTGCGTAAAGCTGATTTGACCCACATTATCCAAATTAAACCCAAGATTATTTACTATCACTACTGAATTTTTTTGAAGTACCGTAAGTGTTGACAACACCTATCTGCTTTAAAGTGGTATTTGTGCTTTTCCTTGTGTCTGTCACTGCAGCTGGAATTTAGGACATTCTTAAGATATGATTTTTATAAGTTTCAAGCGCTGAGGTGCCCATATTGACTTGAGTGATGTATGGAAATTGATAAATATTTAGGAATCGCAGCAAGCGTGTAGTTTTTAGTGCGAGTTCTTGCCTTGCCATCACAATAACCCTCTCTGCCAGTAGGTGGGGTTCCAATCCTGTTAAAAAAACCTGGGAAACCCTGTCCATGTCTGCTCGCTTCTCTCGCACTTCCATCCACAAGCTGGCCACATCTGGAAATGTTTGATTTGATATAGTGTCGTTTTACATTGCAGAAATGAGCGTAAGCGGTTTTTTAACCCACCAAGTGAGAAATGTGATCTGGGTTTTACTACCGACCCTTTAAATAAAAACCAGATCGCTTATTAAACCATTATCTATCAAGGATATGGAGAAGGTTGGAAATATCCCAGGATCAGGATCGGAATTGGAAGGGACACATTTCTGTCTACTGTCCGGCCCTGATGGGCAGGAGTGCAGAGCTGAAATACCTCACAGGAGGGGAAACAAATGCAGGGAGGCAGGAAAAAGGAACAAATTCATCTCCTCTCCCTGTATCTGCCTTGGCTTTGACCATTCCCACTCAGGCCCGGGGCAGTGCTGATAGGAAAGTGCTGAAATGTGTTATCAGGTGTTGCTTGTTAGTGGGGTGGGGTAAAATCTTCTCTCATGAGCTTGTTGAGCAGGAATAGATCAGGGGAAACCAGCACATCCCAAATCCCTCCTCAGTGCAGGCAAAAGACAGCAGGAGGAACAAACTCCTGCCTTTGAAACAGAGCTCAGAAGAGTGGCACCCTTTGTGCCAGCTCTGACCGTGGCACTTTGTCACCCCCTGTGACCTGCAGCTCAGTTCTTTGTGTCCCAGAGAATGTACCCTGGTTTTTGCAACTAATTCAGCCCCTTGTTTTCACTCCTCTTTAAGTGATGTTTCCTCCTTACTGTGGGCACATCCCACCGGCTTTGACAGAGCTGCTCACGTGAGCAGAACCAGCAGGGCTTGGCTCCCTGTGAATTATGACAGTTGGCATCTGCAATGAAACAAGGATCAGATCCGAGATGGATTTTTTTGGCCATCATGTTGCATTTAAAAGCTCGTATTACTTTGGCTGTATTACATTGCATCACACTCGGCCCAGTCAATGTGTCATAAAGCCGCCTCATGTAATTGTACCCTGCATAAATGCACCAGAATGCCCCCGAAAAGTGATATTTCATGCTTGCCAGCTAACGCCTCGGCAAAGATTAAATCCACCAAAAGTAGGTATGTCCAATTGTTCGTTTGGATCAGCGAATAATTCATTACCCACATTATCTTTTTTTCTGAAATGTCACTCCGTGTAGTAAATCACCACAGGGCCTGCTTAGAATGCCAGCACAGGGATTTGTTTTAAAGGGAAAATGAAATTTTAGGGCCAATTCACACAGTAGTTTTCCCCCTGAAGCAGGGCTGCCCATCTCCAAAGGCAAAGTGCCTGCTTAGAGGATTTTTCTCCCTATAAATTGTGATTCTCCCTGGGCTCAGTTTATTCATGTGGAGACTCCCAGCCAGGCACAGGCCTGGAAATCCTGAGGGGAACAAACTGGGAATTGTGAATGGAGCTGCTGGCACCACTGTCTCTTCTCTCTTTTTGTGAATTATCTCAGGGATAAGGACCACCCTGCTCTCTTTGTGCCTCCGTTTTCCCATCTGCAGATGCTCAGGAGATTGCTGTTTTAGCAGGGTGAGGCCTGGCTTTCAGAATTAATTCCTTCAAGCTAGGATGACGGGACAATGTTGGGATGTGGATGATGAGGACACAGAATCTCCTGAGTAAGAAGGGAGCCACAGGGATCATCAATCCAAGCCCTGGCCCTGGGCAAAGACCCCAAAAATCCCACCCTGAGAACCTTGTCCAAATGTCCTGGAGCTCCTGGGGCTGTGCCCATTCCCTGGGGAGCCTGCAGCACCCTCTGGGGGAAGAACCTTTCCCTGAAATTCAGCCCAAACCTCCCCTGACACAGCTCCAGATGATCTGTGAGGTCAGCACAGTAGCTGGAGCTCAGGAATTCCTGTCAGAGTCTGGAATTATGAGAAATATTTCTTTGCATGTTTAAGAGATTTTAAGATCTCTGACAAACAGTGTTTTTAACATTTGTTCATGGAAAAAGGGCTTTTAAGCTCTGGAATGACACAGAGTTTTCAAGAGTGTGTATTGGATAATAGAATAGTCTGTATTTTTATCACAGGGTGAGAATTTTAGATTTATGGGGTTTTTAGGATGGCAGACACCTGTGCCATCCTAAAGGCAAGATGGAGGAACTGCATGGCTTTTGGGCTTTCTCTTTATCTGCTCCATTTTCTGCTGTGAGGTAGCACATTAGAGTTGGCTTAGAGTAGAGTCTAACCTTCTAACAAAGATAATAGTTGTTGGAGAAGTATTATAAAATACTGATTACGTGGATTGTAGTATAAATATCCACACCACCCTGAGGGTGGGAGCATTGAGTGTTTGGTATTTGGTAGTTGATATTCGGGGTTTTGTGCCTTGAACTGACCTGCAATGAAGAGCTCTGCTGGTCAGGAACAGAATGTAAAGATAAGAAATAATAAACTATGAAGAAAACATAAGAAGAGAGGACTCACAGCCACTTCTTCAAACTCTCTGGCTGTGAGAAAAAACTCTGTTTGCATTCTCGGGTGACAGAAGAAAACAGCAGGCAACAGAGACACACAAAAATATTTTTTTATAAACCCAAGAAATTCCCTTCCTGGGAGCAAGGGGAGGTGACTCCAAGGAATTGCTCAGGTGGGAGCTGCAGGCAGCTTCTCCTGCTCACAGGGAGGGAAAGGCAGGTCCCTCCCAGCCCTGTGAGACAGGGGCTCCAAAAGGCACAGAAGGGGAAGGGAAAGGCCAGGATTGTGTGTGGCAGCTCAAATTCCCAGGGAATGGGGAATGGGGGCCAGCTGTGGCCAGGCTGTGGCCCTCTCTCTCCCTGGGCAGAGCTCACTGAGGGGTGAGAAGCAGCGTGTGGAGGAGAACTGGTGTTTTGGCTGCTCCCAGTCTGACTGGTCCCAGTCTGACTGGAGGGTGGGCAGTGACTTTTTAGGGTGCCACAGAAATTTTCAGTGTGTGCACAGCCAGCCACTGACACAGGGAAAGCCTGAGGCACTGCAGAGATCCTGTCTTTCAGCACAGGAGGCTTCCAGGCTTCAGGCTGTGAATTTTGACAGAGAATTTCCCCAAGAAATGAGTTTTTGAAACACTGATGGAACTGGGGAAAAATAGAATAGCACCTCTGGAAGCACAAATTGACCCTTTTCAGCAGTGATAATTGAGATATTTCAGCATAATTTCAGATTAGGGACACTCCAATGGCTACAAGTGTTGGGAGTTTCCTTCTTATCAGAGTGATGACATTAAAGCTCATCTCATTCCACCCCCTGCCATGGGCAGGGACACTTTCCACTGTCCCAGACTGCTCCAAGCTCCATCCAATCTGGCCTTGGACACTTCCAGGGACCCAGGGGCAGCCACAGCTGCTCTGGACACCCTGTGCCAGGGCCTGACCCATGTGTCAGACACATTAATTAGGCATGTAATTAACCTCAGGATGTGCTTTTCAAAAGCCTCTAGATTAATTCAGGAAGGAAGATGTATCCAGGTGGTTATTACCATTTAATTACTGCATTTTGCCAGTAGAAAGTTTCATAGAATATCCTGAATATCCTGAGTTGGGAAGGACTCACAAGGATCATCGAGTGTAATGTCTCCGTGTTGGCCTTGTTGTTATGGCATCATTCAAACTTATGGTTTGTTGTTGTTGGGAATAAAGCAGGATTTATTTTCTGCAGTAGTTAATGGCACTTCCTCTCCTCAGCCACCATTCCAGGAGGGGATGAATCTCAAGTAGAGCAGCAACTCTTGGTAACACTTTAACAGGATTTATTAAGTGTTTTTGCTTGAATAAACAGCAGAATCCTCAAGCATTTTCTCTTCTGAGGATTAACAAGGAACCTTGTTGCCTGACACTGTGATTTCAGGATTTTATAGATGTCTTTATCCTCAAATACATTCACAGATTCCAAATTGTATCTTTTTTTAGGTGGCAGGAGGGACATTGTCCCTGAAGTGAGCACCTGTATTGGTGAATTCCTCAGCTTGTGCGTTTCATAATATTTCTCCAGCTGGTTTTGAAACCGTTGCAGTCAAGTAGGTTCAAAAGATTCATAAATCTGTGTCCCAGATTTGCACCAGCACAAATTTGCAGGATATTTACTCTACATAAACCCTGTTCCATGCTAATTTTAGGAGCCATTTTTACATCACCGAGAGTGGAAAACATCACACACCTCTACTGTGAGCATCAATTGGGAAGAAATAATATTGTGATTCATGTCCAGGCATAAAAGTTTATAGCTATTATTTAATGCCTGTTACACCTCAATCCCTATCTGTGTGTGGAACTTGTTTGCTGTTCCTATTTCTCCACATACTTTACATTCAATTTGTGCCATCTCTCCCTTATGGCCTTGCCCAGGTAATTAGCTGTTCCACATTTGGGGCTAATTAGGAGAAATTGCAGGCTACTGATACAGTCACACACTTTGATTTTCAGAGCTATGTGGAATGGGTGGTTCTGATCCAGTCCTTCCCAAGGAGAGCAGCACCAGTGACTTCAGCTGAGCCACTCCTGATTGATGGAGATGATTTATCCACAATAAAGAGCCTGGCCCTGCTGGTTTCCCTGGGACAGTTCTGTTTGCTTTGAGGGATGAAATATCCTGCTGGCTGTAGCTTGGTAAGGCTTGTCTCCTCAACCAAATGCAGGTTTGAATATGCTTAAGGAGTTATGAAAAAAAACTCTTTGGATTTGGTTTGGAGCTTGAGATCCATAGGTTACAGTTCATCCTCTTCTTCTCTAAGCTTATATATTCTTATACTGCATATATCTTTGTTTTTTTCTACAAAACCACTAGGTACTACTCAAGAATTCTAGTTTTTGACACACTCTGAATGCCTCCTATTGAAACTTTTTCACTCTGAACCATCTTTTCATGTCTACATTGAAAATATTAACAGCCTGTTTGTGAAAGAAAAAAACAAGTTTCCACGTCCATATGGAAAATGACTGAAGGGTATGGATGAAATTAGGGCTTGCCTGTTGGAACATTAACAGATTTGTCACACTGTTAGGCCCAGCTAATCCATGCAAAGTTGGGAAGAAAGCAATTCAGGGTGGATTTGGGATTCCCGACTGTGGGAAGGGCTGGGATGTTCCTAAAGCCTCCTAAACACCCAAATCCTGATTTGCACCTGGAAATCACCTGGCAGGGGAATTCACTGCACCTCAAAACAAAACTGTTGTGGAGCACGTTAACTTGGACATGTAAATTCATTTCTCTTCATATGGAGAACCTGGATGTACCCCAGGAAAAGGTGTGGGAAAAGCTGTGAATGGATCTGCAAGAGCCTAAGAAAGGGAAACAGCTGAAACAATGCAGGTGTACGAGTGTGTGTGTGCTCCCTGTGCCTTCCCATTACTGAGGGGTCCTGTCCCAGCAAGTTTGGGTGACGGAATTGAGTTGAAATATCCAAATTCTGCTGTCTCTTTGTCACAGCTGAAGACCCCCAAAGTTTGAGGGGTAAATGTGCAAGAGACCCAATCCTTGTTCAGCAGTGATCAGGGAAGGGCAGTTCTCTTTAGACTGGCCCTATTATTTTACCCAAACAGGCCTCCTTTTGGATCAAAATAAGAGAAGATGCCAAAACCTCCTGCAATTTCCCTATCCATATAGGGATATAAGTTTTCATTCAGAGAAAACTTAGGAAATCAGTGCATCTTGCTGCATTTCCCAATGCATATCCAGGATGAAGGATGAGCTGTACTCCATGCTGAAGCTCTGCTTTGATCTCAGGGTATTCCTGTTTAATTTCTGGTATTTTTGGCTTTTATCCCCAAAACTTTTGGCCTGGGAAATGGAGTTTGTGCACACACCTGAAGCACAGACCAAAAGAGACAAAGGCTGAAACACAGAGGCTGCAGGAGGCTGGCACTTTCCTTTTGCAGTGTGGGGTTATTTTTTTTGGATTTTTTTTATTGTTGTTGTTGCTGCATTCCAGTTCTGATCCTATCTGTTAACATCCTAGCTTGGCTTCACTCCCTCGGAGTTTGATGTCCCAACTTTTCCTTGTTAGCACCAGGAAATCATAAGCTTATAGTGAGTGATAGCCAGTGGGTCTGGGATTGATTACAAACAAAAACCCTAGATAAGATCATAAATTTAACCCATCCCTGTGATGTGATCGTATCAGGATTCAGGAACGTCTCAAAGTTGTTTCCGATTTTCAGCCACTTCATCTGGTTTCCATCCACCCCAGCTGGGAGCAAAGTCCTCTTGCGGTGGACTCTAATCCATGCCAGCCTGGGCTTGGAAGAACCCCTCGTTTGTGGTATTATTGTATTATAAAAATGGATAGAAATGCTTTAGACAGGATGGACGTTTCAAGGAAGATCAGCTCAGGCACTGCTGAGATAAAACTGACTTGCGAATAAGAGCACAGGGCTGATTTCCTGCCCTCCCATCCCCTTCCTGGATTTTGGCTGCATCTGAACAAGTTCAAAATGGTATTTTCACACCCTGAAAGTCAAGAGAGGAATACTGGAGATAAGAACTGTACTTGAGAATTCCCTGAGAAGAGCAGCTGAACCAAAACTGTGGCCGGTCCCTGCAAACCCAAGCGCTGCGATGTTTAATTCCCATTTCTCCATCCTGGGAAGAGATATTTTTGCTCCTTCTGCAACCACAGCTCGTCTGTTTTTATATGCATCCTCCATCCCAGCTGCCAGCTTCCCCAGCTGGAAATGACTGCTGGGATGCAGCCCCTGTGCCTGAGAGCAGATTGAACTCTCCACCTTGGGCGGCAGCGCCGGAGCCGATGCGCTCCCATCCATCGGCTGGCCCCCTGGAACCAGGTGATTTAATGTTACTGTTGCTTTAACGGCCTCATCGCTGCTCTGGCTGCACAGTAGTTGTCTCCTGTGTGACTGTGCCTGGGAAAATCTATTACTGGAGTGCCATTAATCTGAGGCTGCCGCCTCTGGCACTTTCTGACTCTTCTATTTAATGGGCCTCTGCTTCCGGAGCTCTGGAGACATGCTGTTTCCCTCTCTTGATCAGCTTTGTTTAATTATCAAAATATTTGATGCAGAAAATTGACATTAGTTGTGAAGGTTCCTGCCTTCCTCCTCCTCCTCCTCCTCCTCCTCCTCCTTGCAGCCCTCCCTCCCAGCTGTGCAGTGGCATTGAGATCTTCTGTGTGTTCCACCTTCACCTTAAAACAGAAAATCCCTGAGTCTGCTGCATTGGTAAGCCACAGGTACCTGCTGTGAGCCCTGGGCACGTAGACCTGCATTTTTGTCTCTTTTCTGCACAGGTGACAGTGCAGCCTGTTGGAATGTCTGAAAACCTGGGAAGAGGGAGCCCTGTGGGTTGCTGTGCCTGGCTCCAGGCTGAGCTAACCCATAAATGAAGGCTCAGTGAGGTTCAAAGTCATGGAAGTCCCTTGGAGCTGAGGTTTCTACTCTGGCTTCCTTCTCCTGTTGCTAAAGCAGGAAGCTTTAGGGCTTGCAGGTGTTTCAAGTGGATTTTGCTTACCCAGGGAGCACATTCCTCATTCCAAGGCTTTGGGATGGGCCCATATGAACCAATATTTATGGCTAAGACAAAGATCATGGGGTAATTCTGGTACCGTATATATCAGGATCTTCATGAGCAGGGAATTCCTGCAGAAGTCCTCACATTACCCAAGAACCCATTGGTGGTGAGAAGGCAAATTCAACTAAAGTAAATTATGGTTCTCACCGGATGTCTTGAGCTGCTGGAGCAGCTCTCACGTGGAAGTGGTTTCCTGTGCCATGGAGACTGGATGCCATCATGGAAAATAACCTTTCTCCAAGCAAAACTCTAGGCCAGGGTAAGAGGAAAAATGTTTGGGCCCTGCTGTTTCAGCAGGAGGAAATGGTGCCTCTTTCTGGGTTTTGAGTCCCTGCTCTTGTCAGCATTTCCTGGGGCCAGAGGCAAAGCAGATTTGAAGAAGGTCCCAAAGCAGTGCCACAATCTCTGTCTCTTCTTTCTGCTGCCTCTCCACAAAACACAACAAATAATGGGAAATCCTGGGACTTGGGTCTGCTGGGAGGCAGAGCAGGGGAGCTCTTTATGTGATGATGGAACACAAACACCACTGTTGTATTGTTTCCTCAGACAGGTTCCTGTTTGCTCCACTGGAACTGGCTCCTTACTACCAACAACCATTTCTCCTTTCCACTTGCTCTGCTTTCTTCACAGGACACAGGCAGGCTGTGAAGAAGGTGAGCAAAGTACAGATGGGGCCTGTAGACATTATCCAATTCACTATTATTGTGACTTTCAACAAGTAAATCACATCCCAGCAATAATTATTCACCTTTACCAGCAAAGCCTTCCCTGCTGCTGTCACCCTCAAATGTTGGTGCATGTTTATTTGGCTCTCCCTACATAAATATTTCCATTTCTTCATATTAATTAATATCAAAGGCATTACATTTACTAATTAATTCCTGTTAGAAGGCTGTCAGAGAAGCTGGGGTGTTTGAACAAAGCATTTTGCCACAAAAAAATAAATAATATTTCACTGGATCCAGAACATTTTGCAGAAGGACACAGATTTTGATGAAGAAGTTTCAGGGCATCAGAGTGTTTCCTCCAGCCAAAGACAAAGGGACACTGAAGGAAGAGGTGACCGGACACGAGTTTGCCACTGCATGGATGATTTTTTTTCACCCCATGCAAATAGAAACAAGTCCAAGGTCTCCAAACCTTGTAGTGCTGGGTCAGAGCTTTGCTTTCAGCTGCTGTTGTGCTCAGCTGAGCCCTGTGGAAGGAAGGGAAGTAGCTGGGCTTTATTGGCACCTCCCTCCCAGCTGGAGCAGGGAATGTGCCTGATATTGCCTAAGAGACAACCAAAATGGTATTTTTGGGCTCAGGTTTTGAGGAAGTTTTCAGCAGAGCTCCCACTCTGCCTTAAATAAAGGCCAAATGGATGAGTCACAAAAAAGCTGACCTGTTAGTTACTGGTCCCTGGCTGTGTAATAAAAAAAAAAAAAAAAAAAAAAAAAAAGAAGAAGAAATGAGGTTTATGTTTTTTTCCCCTTCCTCTCCCTTTTTGCAAGGTTTAATCTTGTGTGGTTTAAATTCTTCAACCCCTCTCTCCCATTGCTCTTATCTTTGGGATATTTTTTGTGGAAGTCTGTGTAGTTACCTGTGTGTAATTCTGGAATAATCCATGCCAGACAGCTCTGGACCACTTGGATAAATGGGGAGTGCAAGAGAGAATCAAATTCAGGCTCTCCTTGTGCATAACCACTGCTAAAAGGTCACTGATAAAGCCCCACGCTCTTTGGGGCTCAGAAATGCAAAGCTGCTCAGGCAATAGACATTCACTGCACCACAAATTTGGGCATCAGGAGTAGGAACACCTCGAGCTTCATTTATACTGCAAATAGAAGTAATCCTAAAGATACAAACCACCGAGGTGCAAAATGGGCTCTCCAATTCATAAGCACAAGCCACCACGAGTTAAAAACCTCTTGGTTTCTTCGCTGAGTGCCCCAGGCAATAGTTTTCATCTATATTTCTCCATGGTCAGAAGTCAGCGCAGACCACTGCTATCTAAGACCTTGACTTTTTTTCCCTGACAGTTACAATTATTACAGCCCGGGGGACTCATTTTCTCAGTCTGGCCACCCGCTGACCTAGCCTGCAACCAGAATACACTTTAAAACAAACAAACACCAGCTCAGCTCCCCTCTCCTCCTCCTCCCCCCAGCCCTGGAATATTTTCACACCGCGCCCCTCGCAGAAGGATATTAGCCTCTATTGCTGAAGGCACAATCACATTATCAGCACCATTCTCTCTCCCTTTCTCCCTCTCCTCCCCCCAAAGATAAATTTTTTATGTTGCTATTTTCTCCTCTTTTGTATTTGGCACTCGATATTTACGTGATAAACTGCAGAGCTGCTGCTAAATGGGCCCTGATACAACTTAATAAATACATAACAACATCCAGCCTGCACGGCACTGCCGTGTCCTGGGCTCCTCGGCATCCTTGGAGATAATGGCTGCTAAATGAAAGTTAAGCTTTCCTGTAAGGAAAGCAGATATTTATCCTGCTATAACTAATGGCATGGAATGAGCTGGCTGATAATCCTGCCTCTCCCTGTTTGCTCCTTCTCCCTGAGTGTGGCTGTGCTGGAGCACCAAACTCCTCAGCGTGAATTTCTAAGGAATACACAGCTAACAATTCTTTCACTTGTTTGCTGTTGTCTGCTGCTGCAACCAGGAAATGTCCACATTTAGTCTAGCTTTATTAGACCAGACTTTAGAGAGAGGTCAGTGTGAGGTGCCCACTGAACTGAGAGGATTCAGTGAGCACAGCAAGAGCAAATCCAGGGGTTGGGCCTCACTAAGGAAAGTCATGAAAGGGGAGAGGAAAAAAAAAAAAACCAAAACAACTACAGCTGGAAGGAGAGATCCCAGGTTCAGGCAGATCCTCCTGCCATGGAAACATCTCACATTCACCTGAAGTGCACAAACCTTTTTCTCTTCTCATAGTTTAATATTTCCAAATTTTAGCAGCTTTAGTATTTTTTTGGTTTTTGGTGTGCGTGTACAGAAAGTAACTAAACCTGTCTAATTTCTTACCACGCAATGGACAAAATATTTCCCCCAAACACCCAATGAGGTTTTCCAGCTGAATCATCACTCTGTGTCCATGGAGACATGGAATCATAGAATCCCAGAATGTCTTGGGTTGGAATATCAACACATTCCAAAATTCTATCCTGGGCACAGAACCTCCCTCAGATCCCATCTGTACCCAGTAAGGGTGTTCACAAAATGCTGTTTCTTAAGGTGTAGCTGCCCAGGCATTCCTTTAGCCAACGCTGGGATATCTTGCCTTGGAAGCAGCATTTCCTTGTTTAATCCCTATAAGAAGACTGCTCAGAGAGTCAAGAGTGTAAAAAATTCAGCTGCAGGTAACCTGTGAGTGTTGTAGAGCTCTGACACACATGAGGTGACCTTAGTTCTTACTAAAGAAAGAACTAAAGGACCAAAAGGTTTTGTTATCTTTCCAGGAAGAAAGGAGAAATTATCCCAGAGTTTGAATCAGCCACAGAAGAACATTAAACAAAATGCTTCAGCAATTTCTAATATCCCTATATTTCTGAGATGAGCTGTTTTCCTTGTGATAACATTGATGGGAGGATGAATTCATGCATAAACACACACAGGGGACACATGTGGAGGTACATTCAGGAATCTTTCCTCTAATTCCCACCTACTTTCCCTTTCCAAAATGCCTCTCTTTTCTTTACCAGAGCCTTTCCCGGCTGTGTCCTAATTGCTGAAACCCTCGGCACAAAGTGCCATCAGCCAAAATGAAGCGAGGCAGACTCATACAAGCTGCAAAACTTTGCAACACAAAGCCACCGGCACAAAGCGTTTGGCTCTATAGAAAACCCCAGTGAATGCCAGGAGGAATCCCAGAAAAAACTTCGCACGGTGCTTCCAAATGCACCCCGGGGCTGCCGGGCTCGTTACCTCCCGGCACCGGTGCAGGGAAAGAACCCCGAGATCTGTGCAGGGAGAGCATCCCGGGATCTTTGCAGGGAGAGCACCCAGGGATCTGTGCAGGGAGAGCATCCAGAGATCTGTGCAGGGAGAGCACCCAGGGATCTGTGCAGGGAAAACATCCCGAGATCTGTGCAGGGAGAGCACCCAGGGATCTGTGCAGGGAAAACATCCCGGGATCTGTGCAGGGAAAACATCCCAGGATCTGTGCAGGAAGAGCAGCCAGGGATCTGTGCAGGGAAAACATCCCGGAATGTGTGCAGGGAAAGCACTCCGGCCATTCGGAGCATCGCAGTTACACATCCCACAAAGAAGACCACAAGGAGCTTTGAGTGCCCCGTGGAAGCTCCTGGCAGAGCAGCAGGTCACTGCCTGCAGCCCCTCGGAGCAGGGCTCTGGAGGTGTTTCCATGCCCGCTTGGCAGGTGACTGTCAGTGCTGCTGGGGGTTATCTGGATTTAGCTGCAGGCAGGAACTGAACCACAATGAGCATTCAGAGAGCTCGTTGCTCCCTGTTTGTTTAGAGACAAGCCATCTTAAAGTTGTTTGAAGCCCTTTTTATTGAATTCACACTCTTGTGCCAAGCACTGAAAGATTTACTTTGGCTCTTGCGGGAAGATGGAAAGCACATGAATGCGTGGCTGGCTGCCAGCTGTGGGTGAGCTCTGAAAGCCCCGGGACAATGGGGGGTTGCGGGGAACAAACGTGAATGCAGCGCCCAGACGTGACTAGAGAGGGGCTTTGGCACTCAGAGGGCTGCTGGAGGTTCCATCCCGGTCATCAGGAGATAACACACCCGAGATAACCCGAGATAACACTGCTGAGCCACAGGTCCCAGCTGCTCCCACCCCTGCCGCTCTCTCTCCCCCAGGCTCCAGCTGCACAGGCGAAGCCCCAGTTGGACTCATCCAAGGCGAGCTACCCCAATGGCTGCTGTGTATTTCTTGCAGATGTTGCCGTAATTTTGTTGTGGTACAATTTGACACACGGCTCCCCGCTGCATCCGAAAGGGGCACATTATCTCAATTAATGTTTCACGGCAAACATGGCACTGATAGTATTCATGGGACTAAAGACTATTACCATTTGCATGGTGACTAGCACAAGAATTATGACTATGTGTGTTTTCCGCAGCAAAATTTGCCCTCGGGCTCCCTTTTTTTTTTTTTTTTTTCTTTCTTTTTTTTTTTCTTTTTGGCTTGTGACAATGTTCCCTTTTTCTTCCTCCTTCTGTTTTGATTTCTACTTAAAGTTTTATGGCTCTGTCCCCTCCAGGGTGCTATTATCTTGTATGCTAATAGGGCTATGCATATTCTATTAGCGTTGTCAGTGTGAGATAAGAGGCACATTCTGTAAGGAGCACTCAGGGGGTAATAATCCCAGCAAGGGGTCTCAATGTTAGTACATTATCAGTCATCTTCACATTTCAGTGGAGCCTGTTTATGCACCTCTTCAGCTGCGCAGCCCAGACACCGAAAATTGCTGAATGTTTACGGAAACTGTTGTAGGGGAACATAATGGGGCTTGGAGATTGACTTGATAAAGGAGCCTTCTCCTTTGTCGCTCTCGCAGATCCAAGATGTTTGGAGCTGGGTGCAATAAGGAGGATAATATGTTAGGATAATATGTTAGGATAATATGTTTTAGGATAATATGTTAGGCAGCAGTTAGCAGCTGAAAGGAGGGGCAGATCCATGCTTCAAGCAGAGGATGCGAACAGTCCGGGTTCCTTCAGAGAATTCTCTTTTTTTTTCCTCCTCTTCTGGTCGGCATCACCAGCGAGGCCGAGACTTTTTACACCCTTTGGGCTCGAACTTGAGGGCCCACGGAAAGAAAATCGGTGGCAGCGTGTGAAGGGCAAATGAGTAACTATTTGCGACTCTTTGGGAGTTAAATAACATTCCTGGGTGGCAGCAGCGGGCAGTGGGCTGTGAAATCAGTGTCATGCCAGGGTTTTCCCCAGCTGGGCAGGCAGTGGTTGGATGTAATTCCTGTTTCTCCCGCTCCACTCGTGTTCCAACTAAAATTCCCAGCGGTTCAGAGCCAGGAGTCCTCCTAGAGATGAGTGTATGTTCTGTTCCAACCCTCCACTGTGGCATGTCTTGAGCAAGTTCATTATTTACCAAAAAAAAAAAAAAAAAGGAGAAATATTGTCTTTTTTTCCACTCCTCTGAGAGCAGGGTTTTGAGTGAACCTTGCGCGGTGTTAGGTTTTTATCATGGAAATTGTAGGAGAAAAAGAAAAGCCCAGTGTTAGTTCTTTGCATGTGAAGTTAGGAAAAAATGGCACAAAGTTATAAGTGAAAAATAAATGCCCCACATTTTAATGGGGTTTCTGTGTATTTCTCAATAACGTAGTTACTTTTGATCCAGCAGAGCAGCGGATTTATGTGGTGATACCTGGAAAATGATGGGACTCAAAGTTATCATTTAGTTGGGCTAAGGATGAGAAGAAAAGGAGATTATGTGCATTTCTCAGATGGGATATGTCTAAAATCATGGATCTTGTAACAAATTCAGTGCCTGATTTGGCACAATCAGGGGAAATTTTAGGAAAATAATCTAATGGGTAATGAAAAAATGGATGAAATGTGAGGAACCAACCTCATATTTAGATTGAAGGGACAAACAATTTCTGGAGATAGAGAATTTCTGCTGTTTCTACAGAGAAACTTTTCTCTGAATACAACAGTGAACAGTGCTTTTAGGAGAGGCTGAAAACATCACTCAGTATAAAAATGCAAATTTTTAAATGCAGAGGTGCCCAGTTAGGGCATCTAAACTCCATTTCTGGCTTCAGGAGGGAGAAAAAGGCTGGTTTGGATCACTTGTGTAGGACTTCAGACTGCACATGGATATGAACACTCACTCCTTACTTCAAAAATATTTGTCCTTGACATTTCCAGACACATGGCTCACACCAAATGTATGCAGCTCCATCTCCTGAGGGTCCTGAGATTAAAACCCCTGCTTTCTCACCTTGTGATCTGGCATTAATAGCTGATAGAAAAATCACAGACATGACTGACATCTTCCTAGAAATGTGAGCCTGTGGAATTAATGAATGCCATGCAGGAAAGCAGGGGTCAGTTTGGAAATAGGATTTCTGTTGCCAGCCATCCAGTCATGGACTGGACAATCTGCTTTTTTTATTTTTTTTTTTTTTCTGGGTATTTTTTTTTCACTTTAGCATCGAGGAAAATTGGTCTGGAGAATAAAGCAGTTGGAAAATAAGCAGCTCTGTTTCTGTGGCCACTGGAAATCAGGCTGGCTTCTGTTTGTGTGCCCTCAGCACGTTCCTTGGCTGCTAAATTCTGTGTCCTGCTGTTTATCTGCAGGGTAAATCTGCAAATCTACAGGTCCAGGGGCTGCTTGGGCTCCCAGGGCTGGTGGTCCCAGGGCACATGTGGAGGTTGATTTGATGCTGCCAGAAGCTGAGCCCTGGATGCTCCATGGAAAGGCAGGGAAGGGTGGCAGGGGGAGAATTCCAGCTCCAAAATCCTTCAGCTGACTGAGGCATGGAAAACTCAGCTCTGGAGGATTTTCCACCCCTTTGATCAGGGCAGTGCAAGGACCTCACCTTGCCTTGAGGTCTGGGGATCTCCCAGTCCCACAATAATTTTGTCACCTCTTTTCTGCTTTTTTCTGCTGCATCTGTCCCCAGATTTGTCAGCACTGATCGTGTCAGGATGAATTTACGTTTACATGTTGAAACAATGTTATTCATAAATAAAACAGATTAACCTCTGTACAAACATTGCCACCAGCATGGATTTAAATTGCTAAAAGTTCTCTGCAACCAGTAATGGTCTCCATGGAGAGACTGCACTTTTCAGGAAACTCAAAAATTTGATCAAAGAAGCAACAACTTTCTGGGCTTTCTTAGTGTGAGATACAAACTTGGAAGATACATTTTCTTTGGAGAAGATGGATGGATTTCCTTTTCCCTTTTACATCTTAAAAAAAAGAAAAAAAAGGAGGAAAGATACAAAGCAAGTTGGAAGAGAAAGAATTGAAAGCATTTTAGTTACACCTTTTTCCTTGGTAAGGAACAGGAATATTTGAACAGCAACCCAGAAACGCTGCAAGCCTTTCATTTGAGAGTGACATGCCATTTCTCACCGCCCTGTCACCACTGCTCCCACCCCTCTGAGCTGTGCTGCAATCACTTTTGTTGCTTCTGGGTGCACACCGGTTGTTTTGGCTTCCACAGTGAGAAAGCAGAACTCCTGAGCCTGTCACTGAGCCAGGAACAAATGCAAAAGGGAGGGAATGTCATCACTGCTGCTGCTGCTGCTGCTCCTTTGGCATCTCCTCAGAAACCCCTGTGCCCTGGTCCCTTCGTGCACCCCATTGTCCCCAGGCACCGAGGGGCATTAGGGGCTCACTCTCACTGGATTCCTCACTCGAGGAGATGTTTGGAGGGAGATTTATTCAATTTAATCGGAACGAGGGTGTCTTCAGCTAAAGCAATCTCTGTAAATCAAATCCCCCTTTGCAGGCCCAAGCCAGCTGCGTTTGTAGGAGAGAAAAAGGATAAAATGAATGAAATCCCCGGGATGGAGCTTCCTGATGTTTTCTGGGGGTTTGTTGCTGTTTCAGGGCAACTTCTGGGAAAAGGAATCCCTGAAACATCCCTTTTGTGAGTAAGGAGAGGGCTGTGCTCTCAGCCTGTTCCAGAACAGGACCCCAAAGCCAGCAGGAGTCCCCAAACTGGGGAGACAGGGGGGACCCCAGTGCCTGGCACGTCTGGGAGCCCCCGGTGCCCGCAGTGAGCGCAGGAATGCCGCACGGGCAGAAATGTGGAAGCAATTACTTTAAGAGCCGTCTTTGGGGCAATTCCCAGAGAGACATCAGACCCTGTATTTATGAAGCCTATTGCATCGGGCCCTAATGAAGCAATTAAGCAAAGGGTCCTCTGTGTTTGATCTAAATGTGGTAATTTTTACAAAAACATCGCCGAGTGATAGATACCCATAACTCAGAGTCCTTAATTGTACTTAATTTGTTTGGAATACGAATGTGCATTTAATTAAGCCGAGGCTTTGCCCACATGTTTAAAGAAGGGCTGTCAAGGAAAATTAAGGCCCAGTTTGTTTTGAAAGTTACTGGTTTTTATCAGGCCAGGACAGCGATCTTCGAACAGAAGGTTACAGATAATTAGGCAGAGACCTCAAGCCAAAAAAAAAAAAAAAAAACCCAAAAAAAAAAAAATCCAGAGACACTGTACAGCTGAGAAAGCAGGAAGAAAAACTCCTTGATGAAGAAACATAAGATTCCCTGCTCACACAGGGAAGTCATGCATGGCTGGGATTTGGGAAATGGGACCTGTTGGTTAAAATGTGGTTTGTGTTCCTAAAACCAGGGGTGTAGGATGGCAGGAGCAGCTGGTTCCAGGAGCACTGGATGCAGGGATGGCATCACCATGGAGCAGCAGGGACATGGAAAGGGCAGGAAGCAATTTATTTTGTCCTTGGGATTCCTAAATCTGGGAAAGCTGGGCTTTAATTACCTCTGTCCCAAGCACAGAAATGTTGTAGGTGCTGGTGGTGTAAGTGCTGAAATTCATCCTGTTGGGAAGAATATTAATCTGATGCTTGGAAAGGGAGAAGCAGAGGTTTGACTTGCTGATACTGTTCTGAAGCAGCACTTTTTAATGCAGAAAAGGATTTTCAAGAGTGGCAAACAGGGAGGAAAGCACACAGAAAAAAATCTTGAGCAATTGTGGGTTTAAATCTTTAGTGAACAAAATGAAAGAAGGCAGTCAGAAATTGATAACACTTCAGCACGTGAAGGAAAAGGGGATTTTTTGATATTGAAAAATTGTTTTTTCAGCACAACAGCAAACAAAATCCATGTGTGGACTCCACGCTCTGTGACTCCTCAAGAGTCACATGCTGGTTATCAGCTTCTCAACACTGTCATTTTTAATGTCCTGGTGAGACATTTCTGTCAAGGGATTCTTAGGGTGGAAAATCCTTCCTGTGGTGTTACCTTGAAGCCTAAATGGGGTTTGTGGCCAGCAAGGGGCTGTGCACTCATCAGCAGAGTCACAAAGAGAGTGACTTTTCTTCAGAGAGGAGCTACAGCTGGAACAGAGCTGGAAATTGAACTCAGATCCCTCACTCTGAGGGTCTCAAGTGGGAAAATTCTGTTTTCTGGAGGGTTTTGACAGGGTAAAGTGCTGATGGCAGCTGCAGCGGCATTAATTATGGATCATGGAATGGGGAAAATTGGTGGATTTTGAAACAAAAATTATTACTCTGGTGTTATCACCTGATTGTGGAGCTGCCTTCATCCACTCACAGCTCAGAGGAGCTCACTGTGGGATGGTACCTGCCCTTCTCTCCTTGGGTGGCTCAATTTAAAAGTTGGCAGAGCACCCAGAACGGCCCTAATTTAGAATAAAATGAGTTGAGTTAAAATAAGCAGAATAAAATAAAATAAATCCTATGACATTAAAGTTCTTTTGGCTGGATCAGCCCATGCCTCACCAAGATTTATGGTGCGGGTGTCAGGAGGAATGTCCAACCCAGTCAGAGCAGGATTCTCCCATGTTGCAGGCGTGTGAGAGTTTAGAGACCACAAAAATAAGATGCTGAAGGGAAAAAAATGCTGAGGGGGAGCAAGAGGGTGCTGAGAGGCAGCAGGAGAGCAAAACAAAGGCAGGGAGATGCTGAATTGTGGCGATCCTGGGTGCGAAGAGGAGGAGGAGGAGGAGGAGGAGGAGGAGGTGGAGGAGGAGGAGGAGGAGGAGGAGGAGGTGGAGGAGGAGGAGAAGGAGGAGGTCATCGGTTTTTGATGTATCTGCCCAGCACATTGAACCAGTTTGCAAAGGCAGGCCCACAGCACAATTCTTCTCCTGGTTAATGAGTGTGGCAGCTGCTTCACCCTCTTACTGGTGTTTAAAATTTTTGCAGCAATAACAGAGAATTTGAAAGGACATCAGTGGTGGATTTACGGGGCTCCTGGGAAATCAACTGTTTCCTGTTTCAACAGCTTCTTCGTCATGACTCGCTTTCTCAGACACTGAATGATGTTCTATTAATCTTGGTGTGCAGTGATTCCTGCTAAACGCAGAGCTAGGCTGAGCCTCAATTTAGGAACCTCTGGGGGTTTTTTTTGTCTCCACAGCGGAGTAAACTTTGGGCAGAGGTCTACTGACCAAGTGGGTAATTGTGTTCCAGTGCATCGTGTGAATAATGCAGATAAAAAACCTCCAGTGAATAATTCATTTTGCCCGCACTCGTTTTGAATTAGCCTATTCATGGGTGGACCCTTGCCAGCCCGCTCCGTTCGTGGATTTACATAGCAACGTTGTAATTCGCAGGTACTTAAATATCAAAGCTGCTGCTGCCCGCATGTGCTGCTGCCCATTCTGGGGGATCGCACATGGATAGCATGGATAGCATTGTGTGCTGTCCCAAAAAACCCAGGGTTTGATTTTCAGGTGAAACATGACACACTATTTGTGGCTGTGATGGCTGTCTAGGATTGATATCAAAAAACTTGCAGATGAGGGCAGATATTTTGGCCTGGCTATAAATTAAAAAGTGAATTATTTGGGGTTATGCCATGCTCAGGTGCCAGTTTTCTGCAGTGATGTATATCACCAAAAATGAGATTACAATCTCACAGTTTGGCTGTGAGTTCTGGATTTTCAGTCAGGCAAAGCTTGTGAACAGGAGGAAGGGATGGCATTCCTGAGGGGTGTGGGCAGCACTGGAAGGGCCTGGGAATCACTGAGAACCTGCCTGCAGCTCCAGAGAGGTTCGTGGAGAGTGTGGAGTCAGATATTCCTGACCCCTCTGGACGCAATTCTGTGCTCTGAGGTGACTCTGCTTGGGCAGGGAGGAGGGAACAGGGTGACCCAGAGTGGTCCCTTCCTCCCCGACCCATTCTGTGACTCTGAATATTTTGTTCATCTGAGCAGAAGGAGCCTGATGGGGTTGGGTTTGTCAGAGGGGCTCTGAGGAGCCTCTAAAACTTCTGTGGGTGTCCAAAGTGCCCATGGCTCTGGAATTGGTGCCACCCACATTTTAAAGCTGCTTCTGGGTGTTGGATTCGTTGGCCAGACTGCTCAGTTTGTGGCTCTGGAGGACAGTGCCAGCCAGTGGAAGTGGCTGAATGGGCACAGCTTTATGGAAATTCCAGTGGGAATCTGCTCTCAGAGCATTCTCCTGCCTCCAACGGCCAACAAGTTGTGAGGATGCAGCTGCTAATGAGGGCTGGAGGGGCAGGGGGGTTTCTTTGCCTGCCTGGGAGTTCCTGCTCTGCAGAGAGAGGCTGATGCTCCTTTGGGCTCCGTCTCAGAGACTTTTCCCTTTCCAGTCCATTACAGGTGACAGAGACGATGTGGAGCCTGTCTGTCACCATCGTCCCCAGGGGGAGAATCTTCTGTGCTCACACACAACCTCTGCTCACGCTTCTCAGGTTGTGCACCAAGAGAGGGGGAGCTCCCCTGGGAGCTGGATCACAGCTGGATCACAGCTGGATCACAGCTGGATCACAGCTTCCCAGCCCTGACAATCCCCGCCCCACACCCCTCTCCTGACTCTGCTCTGGGACAAACCTTTTCCCAAGTCCTTGGTGCTCCAAATAAATCCCTGCCCATCCTTTTCTGAGCGGGTCCAAAGAAGATTTGTGTTGTGAAACAGCTCTGCCTTACTGCTTGGGGAAAGATCCCCAACTCCCCAGCAAACTTTGCCCTGGATCCATCACCCAGGAAGGAAAAATGAAAACAACACCCAGACATCTGGGCCAGTGGGGAGTTACTTTGTGCAGCCACATGTGGGGCATCTAAAGCTCTTTCATTTACAGAAATTCACATTTATAGTCCAGCCAAAGACAGGCTGCGCTGCTGGAGGGAACTGCTGCTCCCACCTTGCAGCAGAGAAGGGAAAGGGAGCTCTGCACAGGATCTGCAGTTGGGGGGAACCTGCCAGGCTAACCCAAGGGGATCTGGGTGGCAAAGTGACCTGGCTGTGGCCTCAGGGATTCTGCAGCAGAGCAGGGATGGGCTGGGGAGGGTTTGCATCCTGAGGCATTGATCTGAACAACCACAGCAGCAGTAACATACTTGGATTTCACTGCTAATGAATACGTGTGCTGTTCACACCCCCATTTTTACACTTCCCAATTTGAGCTGACCTTCTGTACCTTTGCCAGAATCCCAGTGTTGTTTCCCAATGCCCATTTATGAGGAATAAAGGCAAGACAAACAAGAATATCCATATGTGTGTGTATCTCTATTTGTTTAAGTATTCTCCCATATCCCACTGGCGTGAGTTTCCCTGTCTTTGGCTCTATAATACCCCCTTTTTCCTTTCCTATATCAATTCCAACTCAGTTTATTACAGTTTTCTGTCTGATATTCCAAAAATTATTTTTCTAGGGTTAATCCCTAACCCCCTGCAATACCACTGGGAGAGCTGTATGGCAGGCCTAAAATAGTTACTACTTGGAGCAAGCAGTCTTTTCAAGTCTTTATTTATAATTCACGGATTGGAGAAGCTGGAGCAACAATTTTTGGGTATAATGCATGACTCTGCTTTAGTTGTGTCTGACAGACCTGTGCTAATTACTCTGTGTGGGTTTGATGGAGAGCCAAGAACAAGTTGTAGAAAAATGTGAATCACTAAAACTCAGGTCCCCAAAGTCAAAAGTAAAACAAATAAGGAGAGATCATTATCTGAGGCAGAGCCTTGCTCGCTGTGCACAGTAAAAAAGTCATTCCCATGTTTTGTGTTTCTTTTTTCCCCTCCTTTAGATCCAAGTATTTCTGTCTATATTTGGAAAACCCCTAATTTTGTACAGTTGGGGCAGACAGTGCATTTATCCTGCTCTAGCCCATTTTCCTGTTCTTTGGAAGGCTGTAGCTGGACTTTGTGTGGCCTTCAAAGAGTCACTTAACCTTCCTGTGCATCAGCTTAGTCATTTGTAAAAGGAATATTATAATAATAGACACCCCTAGGGGCTCTCCCAGATTTCAATAATTAATGGGGCTAAAGCAGTTGGTGAGCCTCAGATTAAAGGTGCTAAATAAAGGCATTAAATTCATATTTTTTACTCCAGAAAAAGCAAAGCGTCAGCGTGGGAAATGCTGCTTTAAAGCTGGGAGTTGCTGTGAGCCTCGTAGTGTATTTTAATATCCATGCCCCCAATTCAGCAGAGCTCTGCAATCCATTTTTAATTTTGCAATGCCCATTTTTTCCCCGCAGCTGAGGGCTCCCAATGTGAGGAGCTGTTTGAGCCAGGGCCTGGAAGAGCAGAGGTAGAAGAGGAGGATCTGTGCATGTCTGTGTGTCCATCCCTCTGCATGTGTGACCTCAGCCAGGGCATCCTTGCCACAGGAAAGCCACGGGAATACGGGAACCAGGACAGAATGCAAATCAATAAATGGAGCAGGAGAGAAACCACAAGCTGTGCATTTCCAGGGAGGTTCTGTGGGATGGATGGAGGCTGCTGAGCATGACCTAATGCCGCAGGAAAAATCAGCAACCACCGACCTCAGCATCCAGGCAGCCCGAATATTGAACCAGAGGTCCTTGAGTAATTGTCCTTTCTTCACTCCGGGGGTGAAAAGGGTACATTAGACATTCACCAGCAGCAAATGGCACCTGACATCTCTTTAAGTGAAAGTCAGCTCGGAATTTTTTTTAATGGCCGAGCATAAATCTTTTAAATTATAAATCAATAAATAGTTAATTCAATAATAGGAATCTTTTAAATATTTAATGAGTCATATGCAGAATGGCTCTATAACTGGATGTTGATGGAACTGTGTCAAAGGAATTTGAATCAAACTTTTCTAAACTCTCTGTATTAAAATAGTTATTGATTCAAACATAAACTATGAAGACTCTGGCAATAGTCAGGGGGGGCTGGAAGGGCTTGGCATACATTTCCTCATCCAGGAAAATGTGAAGCCAACAGCTTATTTTTAATGATGGATTCTGGGGATTTTCAGGTTGTATTAATGCTCCCACTACAGAAATGAGAAAGACCATACAAAGACAAGATTTCACATGTGTATGTTCATTAAAAATTCTGGTTTAATGACAGCTGTGGTCTGAAATAAAAGCTGGGGCTGCCTGGCTCTGGTTAAAGGGTTCTGTAACTAGCACTGACAGGGGCACCATGAACCATCTCCACTGGAAACTGCCCAAGGTTTGTATTTATTTTCCAGAGTTTTCAGGTGAAAGACAGTGGGAGGTGTACCCATGGACACCAGACCTGTGTTTGTTCCTTTAGGATCTGTAGTCAGTGTTCACTTATCAAATACTTATCAAGTGCTGCTGTAACTCAACTCTTCCCTTAATTACCCTTAATTGAGGGCCTTTTGTACCTAATCCCCAGACAACATCCAGTGCTCTGTTACGGCAGAGGCGGCATCTTTCCATCTCCTGCAGCCTCCGTCTTGGCTTCTTTTCGCCAAAAATACAAAAGAGCGCGGCGCTCCTACACCTCCGGCCAAACCGTGGAGTATTGGGCTGGGAAAGGAGCTGGCTGCTCTAGTGGGGAATAAAGGCCGCGGAAGGGCGCGGAAAGGCCACAACCGAAGGAGGAGGGAAAGGGGGAAGGAGGGAAGGAGGGCAGGAGGGAAAGGAGGGAAGGAGGGAAGGAGGGAAGAGGAAGGAAGGAAAGAAGAAGGAAATGAAGGAAGAAGGAAGGGAAAGGAAAGGCAGAAGGAAGGAAGGAAGGAAGGAATGCAAGGAAGGAAGGAGGAAGGAAGGAGGAAGGAAGGAAGAAGGAAGGAATGGGAAGGAAGGAAAGAAGGAAGGAAGGAAGGAAGGAAGGAAAGAAGGAAGGAAGGAAGGAAGAAGGAGGAAGGAAGGAAGGAAGGAGGAAGGGAAGGAAGTAAGGAAGGAGAAGGAAGAAAGGAAGGAAGGAAGGAAGGAAAGGAAGGAAGGAAGGAAGAAGGAAGGGAAGGAATGAAGAAGGAAGGATGGGAAGAAGGAAGGAAGGAAGAAGAAGGAAGGAAGGAAGGAAGGAAGGAAAGGAAGGAAAGGAAGGAAGGAAGGAGGAAGGAAGGAAGGAAGGAAGGAAGGAAGGGCGCGGAAGGCGCGGAAGGCGCGGAAGGCGCGGAAGGCGCGGAAGGAAGGAAGGAAGGAAGGAAGGAAGGAAGGAAGGAAGGAAGGAAGGAAGGAAGGAAGGAAGGAAGGAAGGAAGGAAGGAAGGAAGGAAGGATTGTCTGGCAGAAGAGCTGGGATTGGTTTTGCAGTGTGGCTGAATCACAGGTAAATTCACTCTGGGGGTGTTCAGTGCTGTGGGTTCCAGAAACAGGTCCAGATGTTTGAGGAGCAAAAAGGGCTTTGGTCGTCGAATCATGGAATTTTTAAGACTGGAAAAGACCTCAAGACCATCAAGGTTTGGACCTTAACCCAAGGCTTATTGAGTATTTCAGGAACCTCCTGCCTTGAAACCACTCAGCTATTATAACAAGAGAGTCTCCACTCCTGTATCAAAACCAGCAATGAAGTTATTTAATGTTCCCTCCTGAAATAACAAAATGTGGTGTCAGAACCTTCTCATCACCACACCCTGCAGCCATTATAAAGTGCTTTGTGTCCCGAGGAGCCACAGCCTGACTGCTCAGGATTGGCCTCACTGCCCTGCAGGGCAGTCAGGACCAGCCCAAACCCAGGCTGAGCATCACCTGAAACAGGATCTGCTGTTTGCTCTGCCCGTGCATCTGTAATCAATTGCAGTTGGTTCAATATTTGTAGCAGATTAGAATTTAATTTGTATTCTGCACACCTCTGCTTTCTCCTCTCTCCCTGAGTGTATAAATATACCTCCAGAAAAGCTGCCTGCATATCCTTGTTGGGTTTTTTCGTCCCTGAGATGACAGATACTGTAACAATGGCAGTAGATTAATATCTCCTTAATCAGCCAAATGAACATGACATACAAGGGTGACAGCTCAATTTGCTGCTAACAGATTGTGCCTATCACAGCCCTTCCATTCCAAGTGATGGTTATTTCTGGAAGAGATCACATGGCGAGGGGAGGACCCCACAGCTCAGAGGCTCCCATTAAATACATCAAGCACCTCATAGGTGTTACTCAGCCTCCTGTCAGGACATTGCCTGTGTGGGGAATGAAATGAGCCTTGACACAGACACTGGCCCTGTTGTTGGCTCCCTCTCTTTATTGCCAGCTTTTTTTTTTGTTTGCTCGTGGACTTTTTTCCCTGTTGGAGCAGCTCATGCTCTGAGCCTGGCTCCTGTGGAGATGCACAAAGAGATGTCATGGGGAGGAAGGGGTTCTGGGGGGAAGCCACACATTCAATCTGAGCCTCACATCTCAGGGTTGCTTCACAGGTGGGATTTCGGGAGGATCTGGTTGTTAATTCTGAAATTCAGCCTGCAGGGTTTAATTCAAATCTTTCTTTTCCTGCTTCTTGCAGTGTTTGAGGTGAAGGGACCACAGGAACTGTGCAGGTTCTCCCCAGGGGTGTCCCCAGACTCAGCCAGGTCCCTCTGTGCAGGACAACACCTGAGCCCAGGTGGGGAGTGGCACCAGGACATGGGAATCAGGCTGGGGCCGTGCTTGGTGAGCCCAGTTTTGGGGGTTTGCACCCCTCACCCCCATGCTGGGGACCAGGACAGTGCCTGAGCTGTGACTTTGCTGATGTGCAAATGTGTCCTGGGCAGGGCCAGGTCTGATCCTGCAGCCCCTGGTGCTCCTGTGGGGCTGTGGCAGGACAGCACAGAGGGTATTTGGTGACTGAACCTTAGGGGCTGAATTTCCCAGAGACTTCTATCTCCTGCCTTTGTTGAGACACCCTCACAGTGCCTTCCCCACCCTGATTTTGCACCCAGATTTATAAACCACATTTGCAGATGTCTGCCAGGCCCATCCACAGGCAGGGATCTCCCCAAACCTCCCAGCAAATCCATTACTCTCCAGTTTTCTCAGGGAATGTTCTTACCCAGCTCCCAGCAGTTTGCTTCAAGACAAGGTATATGTTTACTTTTGAAAGATAAAATCAAGTAGTTTGAGTGGAACAGGTTTCCAAGGCAAAATTAACAATATATTACTGAAATAATGGCATGAAGATCTATCCATATGATTGCAATTATGGAGCTAACCCCTACCCAAGGAGGCTTCTGTCATTCCCTACACTTGCCACAATTTCTGTCATACAAATGTGTTCATTATTTTTATCATTTTTTTTTTCTTCTTCTTATTAGAGGTTTTGCCATGAGAATAACTCATCAAGGTTTTATGACTAATAAATTCTCTAAATTACAGTCCAAGGATGCATTACTTTAATTTTTCCCTCCATATTCTGTTTTTAATTGCCAGGCGATTTCCCACTTGCCTTTTTTAATGACTCATTAGGCTTAAGGGGAAAGAACAGAATTTAGTCCAAGAAAGATCTTGCATCGAGTTCTGGACACTTCAGAAGGGAAGTGATACATTAAGAGAGGAAAAATATGAGAGGAGACTTCAGATTTCAAAGGTTGAGGATATTCAAAGCAAATCAAACAAAATTTTTTAAGAAAGCTGCAGGCCAGGTATTGATTATTTAATTTTTTGAACAATTATCTCTAAAGAGAAATGCAGTCAAGCTGTCTTTTTGTTTTTTGTAGGATGCAGATGCATGCGTGACCTTTAATATGTAAATGGACCTCTTGGGATCATTTCAGAGTTCTGAAGATTAAATTTAGATATGTCCTTAAAACCTTCTGAAACCACGACTGAAACCCAGGAGAGGGTTTAGGAAGCTGGGGAAGGTCCCTTTTCCATCTGCCTCATCATCCTGCTGGGCTTGTTCCTGGTGAGGCCCTGCCCAGCCTCAGCCCAGCCTGTGGAATTCCTCCTGCCCCATTTGTCTTGGCCGTTTCCAGGGGAGAACATCCAGCTCCCACATTTCCCAGGGCTGCCCTGGTTCTCCCAGCTCAATATTTCCCAGCTCTTCAGGAGGCCTTGCAGGTAGCTGGGTTCTTTATTCCACTGTCCAAATCAGAGATTCTGCTTCCATTTTACACAGATGTTGAAGCTATTCCCAGGTGTCTGCTGTGGTGGGGTGTGAGAGTGAATCCCAGGGTGCTGCTATCCCAGGAGTGACAGTGAATCCCAGGGTGCTGCTATCCCAGGAATGACAGTGAATCCCAGGGTGCTGCTATCCCAGGAATGATAGGTAATCCCAGGAGTGACAGTGAATCCCAGGGTGCTGCTATCCCAGGAGTGACAGTGAATCCCAGGGTGCTGCTATCCCAGGAGTGACAGTGAATCCCAGGGGTGACAGATAATCCCGGGGTGCGGCTCATCCCAGGAATGACAGTGAATCCCAGGAGTAACAGTGAATCCCAGGGTGCTGCTATCCCAGGAATGACAGTGAATCCCAGGAGTGACAGATAATCCCAGGAATGACAGATAATCCCAGGGTGCTGCTATCACAAGAGTTACAGATAATCCAAGATAAAATGAATGAGTGGGGCTAGAAGAGCAGATTTCAGGTGGAAAACTGTGGATAACAAAAACTGATAAGCCCCCTCGAATATAGTGCAGAATAAATTTCAGAATATTTAAGAGGGTAGGAAATCTGCTGGTGATACACAGTTAAACCCCTTAATATTTATGGACATTATTTGTTTGGGGACAGGGATTTGGCTGTGCTGGGCCTTCTCTGAGGACACCAAGCGTGTCCCTGCTTGGGACATGTCCCCACATGCATTGGCAGAGCTCAGCTGCTGCATTACCAGCTCTGCACTGCTGAAAGGTTTTCAGGAAGCCCTAAAGAGCGAGTAAAATCCCTCTGACTGCAGGGCACAGAGGCAGAAAAAGCAGTTTACACTGCGAGTACCGTCGCAGCCGCTCTAGAGGGAGGCAGAGCGCCGCTGCTCCAGGAATCATTCCCGGGTTGTGTGAGCAGCACAATCAGCAGCAACGCAAAAAAAAAAAAAAAAAATGTTCTTTGTCAAGTGTGTTTCATCTGGCAGCACAGGTTCTGCCAGTGGCAATGTCCTTAAATATTCACCTCCATCACTGGCTCAGCAGGATTTTGCTGCCCAGCACTTTCGCTGCAATTGCAGCTCCCCGATTGCAGCCCTTGGAGGGCAGGACCAGGAGGTACTTTGGGAAGCTGGCACTGAATTTTTGGGCTAATCAGGACTGGAAGTCATGACAGAGTGGTCCCAGTGCTCACATCGGGACTCCCAGGATAGGGGTAATGATAGCACACATGTGAGGATTATTTAAATGCCCTTCTCGATATTTCTCCTTCCTCTGCTGACCAGGAGGAGTTTGCTGGAAGTGTCTGCCCACAGGGACTCAGTGATTCCACCAGGTGCTTTCTTGGGCTTCACCTACAAACCCACAAATTTTGGGAGCTGCACCCTGTGTTCAATGTGAGATAAAATCCAGCCTCGCTGGAGCTGAGGAGCTTGCAGGAAATCTCTTCTGCAACATTTTTTGTTGTGTTATTTTTAAACTGGCACAAAACCCCAGTTAGTAAATAGATTTTAATTAATATCCAATTTTTTAAAAATCTATTTGCATGCCTGTTGAGGCCTTGTGCATTATTAAAAATAATTTATTGAATATTAGACCCATCCAGGACACTGCTCACTGCTGTGTGGCCATTCCATACATCCTGTGCCTTGGGAATGAGGGGAACTGGCCTGGCTCTGCTGCTCCTCAGCATCTGAGGATGATTTTAGACCTGTGTGAGAAAATCTGAAATGCAGTTCACCCCAGCACACACAGCGTGGAATTCTGCAACCTTTTTAACCACAAGAAATGGGAACTGTGTGTCGCACAAAGAGTTTGAAGAACAAAGTGATCCCACTGCAGTCCCAGTCAAACTCCTGAAACTTTTGCCTGTGTGTTTGCAGGCCATGGTTTCCCTCTGCTAACTCAGGTCCTAACGTGCATTAACTGTTTAAACCCAGTTTTGTTGCAGTTAAAATTGAATATGACTGTTAGTCTAGAAAATATGGCCTATTTCCTTTTACTAGTTAGCTTTTAAAGGTGTTTTACAATTCAAATGAGCCATGCAATTAAAGGTGACATTGCCAAAACTGGACAGACTAAAATTAGACATTCCTGCTGTGTGTTAGAGCTTGGCCCACATTTAGATCATGCTGTCTTTGGGCTGTACCTGTCTGCTCCAATCTTGTGAGTCAACAGGACACTGAAATGTTCCAGAATCCTGGTGTGTTGTTCTGTTCTTTCTGTCTTCCAGGATTACCTGATCCTTTAGGGCTCCAAGCACACACTCACACACACTCATCCACACACACAACAATTTAGCTTTTTTTATTTTTATTTTCATTTTTTTGGATGGTTTTTGCGCTATCTTGACCGCCACAAACCCATAATAAAGAACAAGCACTGCCTCAAATCCCTAAATTCTGCACCCCAGAGTGGGCAGCAGGGTCTGTGTGTGCTTCTGACCTGATAAACAAGGGCTGAGAGGAGCTGCCAGGCTCAGGGACAGTCACTTACTCCTGCTTTGATCTGTAGTAGCCTCAGTGTAACCCCTGAGTTACAAGGGTGTTGAAAGAAGGGTCTCTTTCCACCCAGGGTGGGGCCTGGAGGAGCCTGGGGGGTGTCTGGCAGCAACAGTGCCCAGAATCTCTGACATCCCACCTTCTAAATACCCCAGAGCATGAATTAATATGTAATTACACCGTCCCTGGGTAATCAGTGACGTGATTACCATTAGCAATTAGTGCTGTGCAGGATTCTGTCCCCACAGTTTGGGGACAACAATGAGAGGGCTCCAGAACTCTCCAGTAAATTCCAAAGTCAGAGGTGAGGGCTGTCCCCCAGAAAATGCCTGTGGTTCTCTGGATAGGGGATGTGGCCAGAAGGAAAACTCTCCCTCTTTCCAGGCTCAGCTCCCTGGGTTTCACAACAGCATTCCTTGAAATCCATGGAGTTGGTTGTGTTCTCTTCCAGCCTGGGAGCTGCAGTGAATTCTCTCCTCTCAGTCCTTCGGAATTGCCTGACACAGTGCTGTTCCCTTGTAGCAGGAAGGTGAGGAAAATTCATTCACTTCTTTCTGGGAGAGGGGGCAAGGACTGAATATTTACAGTTCCAGAGGGATGTGTGGTCACCACAAAGCCAGAAATAGAAAGGATATTCAAAATCTGTGGAAGAAATAGTGAAAAGACCCAGAAAAAACCCCAATGTAAAGTGTATTTTAAGTTCCCCAGTGCAGCTCCCTGGCAAGACAAGATTATCTCCTACCATACACTATAATGTGGTGTTTGTGTAGCATGTTTAACGGGTTTTACAATGTGCTGTTGAACTTCTGTGTTATAAAATAGCACATAAATATGCTAAAAACTTCTTGTATTGCCTGTCTGCCTTCCTCCAGGTCTCACTGCAATGCTGAAGCATGGTCCTGGGAATAGGCACCTGATCCAGAATCAGGGAATTTCTAAAATTCTCTAAAACAATGAGTCATTTTTTAGGGAATTTCTAAAATTCTCTAAAAAAATGAGTCATTTTTTGCAGCACCAGCCACAAGATCCAGCCCCTTCCAGAGAAAGAGAAGTTTGAGACACTTGGAAAAGCTGCATCCACTCCCTGATGCCAGAGTCAGGCCCAGCCACACAGGGATTTTCTGTACGAGTGATTCCTGCAGTGAGTGAGGGATTTGTGGACTTTGGAGCAGTTGCAAAAATAAAAGTACCTTGAGTGCAGGTGCCTAAGGATGGAGACAGTTTAAAACTGAGGGATGGGGTGAATTCTCCACTTCCAGCAGCCGTGCCAACGAGGATTGAGCATCCCTGATACCTTCTGGACTCTCAGATGATGAACCAAAATCTCCCTGAGCATCTCCCCCCATCCCTGCCAGCAGGTACAAATGTATTCCCTGATTCAGTAAATCCCCACTGTCAGGAAACAAAGTAGTTTTTAAACTTTAACGAGCAGAGTAATGGAAATGAAATACAAAGGAAATGAGAAAAAAAATTGAGTAAAATGTCTTTTTATTTTGGTATTCTGCAGCAAAAAGTGTGTGCACTAAATAATAAATAAGCCATGCAATGTTTTTACAGCTTCTTTCGTATGCGTGAATATTTAAAACATGCAAAAATGTGGAACAGGCATTTACAGGGGACAAAAGCAGAGAACTGATTTTATGTACAGAGAGCAAGATGGGAAAACCAGAGAAATGCATGTTTAATGGCTTGCTGCTCACAGAAGGGAGATATTTCCAAGTGTGAACATATTTGTAGACAAACCAATCTGACAAGTCTGCTGGGGGATGATGGATTACAGCAGAATTGGCCTGGGAAGCAGAATTTTGTCGTGTGGGTGCTCGTGGTGTAAACAGTGCCTGGGGCTGGCAGCAGGGCTGGGAGCTGGGGCTGGGGTGGTACCTGGGAGCTCCTGGGTTTGTGTAAAGGATCCATGGCTGCTTTTCATCCCTTTGTTGGATTTATCTGTGTTATTCATGGTCAGGAGTTTGGTGATCCAGGAGAAGCCTGAGGGTCTCAGGGGCTGCAGCTCCAATCTCTTCTCTGTGACAGGGAGCAGCTGGAGCTGGGCCAGGGCAGGGTTGGGTTGGATTTTGGGAGAAGTTCTTCCCCCAGAGGGTGCTGGGCATTGCCCAGGCTCCCCAGGGAATGGGCACAGCCCCGAGGCTGCCAGAGCTCCAGGAGCTGTCAGGGGTGCACAGGGTGGGATTTTGGGGTGTCTGTGCAGGGCCAGAGGCTGGACCAATGACCCTGAGGGTTCCTTCCAGCTCAGGACATTGTGTGATTCAAAATTTGAATCTGTGACCTCTTAAAGAGGGGCTGAGGTAGCTGGAGAGAGCCCTGGTGCAGCGCCAGGCTCTCTGCCCGCTCAGGGCCATAAAATCAGAGTATAACCCTCAGAGATAACAGGAATCACCCCAGGTCCCATGTGAGGAGCAGAGACCTGGTCCCAGCCCTCAGCCCCGAGTCAGGGGAGTGCAAAGGGCAGCCCTGCAGGCTGTGCTGGGGCTCTCTGAGCTCTAGCTACAACTTCAGCCTCAGCCTCCTGCCCATCACTCCCCAGCCCTGCAGTGCCCAAGGCCAGGCTGGCCAGGGCTAGGAGCAGCCTGGGGCAGTGGGAGGTGTCCCTCTGGATCCTCAGGGGGATCTTTAAGGCCCCTTTCCAACCCAAACCATTCTGGGATGCCTGTGCTGGCCTTCCCAGGAGGGAGGAGTGACAGGCTGGGGAAGTGAGTGTGAGTTTATCAGCGACTTTCTCCAGAGCCACTTGGCTCTTTCCTTTGTGCTGGGAAGTAGCTGAAACCAGAGAAGGAGCAGCCTGTTGCCCTGACTGGCAGGGGCTCCCTGCTCCCTGGCTTATGGTTTAATGCTTCTTTAACTGGAGATTTTTTTTTTTCCTCCTGACTTTTGATTTCTTTCTGCCAACTTTATATTTTAATGCATGTTTTTATGGAAATATTTATGGTGCACATGTTGCATATAAAACACTATCATAAAGCTTTTTTGCTTCAGTCCTGTTGAAATAAATGATGTTATTATTATAATAATTTCATAGAGTTATATCTGTTCTATAATGAAAAAGACCTGTGGCTGCTTGAGCCATCAACCCAGGCAGTTTTTACAGCTTTCTGTAGCTGCAGTGACCTCATGGAGCTGCTGAAGCTTTTAAAATACTCCATTTCCCAGCAGAAGTGGGCACACAAAGCAGAAGGAGCAGACAGAGGCAGGAGATTTGGATGTGCACAAAATCAGGATGTGCTTCACGCTGCACACAATGTTATATTTGATGGGATTTGCTGTTGCACCGTGAAAATGGGGTTATCTCCTTCAGAAACGAGGTGTCAGGGATGCTGCCCCAGTGAGATGGATGGATGTGTTCATCTGATGGTGAGGGATGGACCCTGAGGCTTGTAAAGGGCTTTTCTTCCATTGAACATATATCCAACACTTAAATTACAGAGTTCTTGTCCACCTTCAGCTCATCAGACTTTGGGTTTCTCAACAAGGACAGACCCAAACCCAGGCTGCAAGGGAGCCAGAGTAGAAAAAAAACAGCATTAAATTTGTGACCATCTGCTTGTGTACGTTTATCTGTGTGTGCCTGTGCGTGCTACACTCACAAGCCTTAATAACAAATTTGGAAAGGGCTAAAGCAAACAACTGCAAAGTACTGTGGGTTTGCAGGAGTTTTTAAAAATTAATACTCAAACATGAAAATGCTTTATACAAGAAAGGAACCTTTTAGTAACTTCTGCATCCCAGGAAGAAAAAGTATAATGAATAATTCAGCCCTGCACCGAGGAAACTGATTTGCTGAACACGTGGAATAAATCTGGGGGTGAACTAGTCCAGATCACCTGAATTAAGAGTTTGGAGCAGGAATGAGGAGAGTAAAGCTTGAGGGTCTCTGTAATACTGTTGTGAGTGGTGTTCTTTGTTATCACTAGTGTCATTTAGGATCATGGTGCCACAGGATCCTGAGGATGCTGCTAATTCTTCCTCTGGGAAGCCACCAGAGGAAAGTTTTTAACATTTCCAGTCTGGTTACTCAGGAGATGGGGCAGCAGGGTGCATCACCCTTGGGCTGGCAGCTTTGAGGTGATAGGACATGGTCAGACAGGGAGGGTCCTACAGCAGGTTCACATCAGCTTTCAGTTAAAAAAAACCCAAACACTGAGTGAAAGTCACTAGTACAGTCCCAGAATTCAGCAGCTTTTAGGACTCCGTGTCCCTATTATTCTAAAGAATTTTCCAGAAGATAATTTAATCTTTGTAGAGAGCATGGCTGGGTGGCCTTGGAGAAGACGCTGGTATTCTTTTATTATTGTCAAAATTCAGAGTCAGAAATTCTTCCCCCAGTGCCTGCTGCAGTCTTCCTCAGCAAAGCCCAGTGTGAGCTGTAGTCCCATGAAAAGTGGAGAGATTAAATCCTCTGCCAGGAGAGCTTTGCTGCTGCTTTGCCACAGGACAAGCCCCAAATTTGTTCTCTTCAGAAAGAAAGGCCTCAGTTATCCCAGAATAACCCCAAGACATGAGCCAGTAGTGAGTCTCTGTTACACTGTGCAGATAATACTGTGAATGAAATGAAATTTAATTAAATAAATTATTTCAGAATCAACCAGTGACATTTTGGAAGCAGCTGCACCTGCAGAAACAGCTCCTTGTTAGATCTTCAAGCCAGGAGCGGAGTTCAATGGCTGAGGCAAAAACTTGAAAGCAGAAGGGTCTCTCCAGCAGGTCAAGGTCATCCTTGGACAGGATCAAAGGGCAGGAGGTGGGGGAGTTTCAGGGAGAACAAAGAGTAGGGCAGGAGATGGATCCCCAGTTAAAGTGTTTAGGGGGTGGGCGGACTGAAAACTTATTTTGATTTGGTCTGAGCTCCACATAAAATGCTTTATGTTCACAGCATTGACCCTGACTGACTCTCTAATTTTCATAAATGTCACACTCTAGGCATTTATTATTGCCCTCTCTGTGCTTGGATACAGGAACTGCCAAGAGTCAAATTTCTGGTTTTAGGAGGAGATCAGTCCATATGCTCCAAACAATCCTCTGGAGCTTCCTTCCCTCCTCCTAGTGACTCGAGCTCAGTGAAGCCACCTCAGGGAGGACCTTTGTCCCTGGAAAAAGCAGCTCCAGGTTGGTTTTTCTGGGGTTCTGTGCCTCTGTGGTACCTGTTGAAGGCCCACACTTGATTCCAATGCCTCCTTTTTGACTTTTCTTGTGGAGCTCCTCACGGGTGGGGTGAGGGGCAATTTCCAAGAGAAAGAACCAGTGTTTCCTCACTTGTCAATTAACCCCAGGCACAAATTCATTTGCTGCCCTTGGAGCAACCCGGGCAAGGCTGTGTGGTCCCTTTGGAAGGCCAATCCCATCTCTGAATGCTGTGAGGGCACAGATTGAGCCCCATTTCTGCCATGCCATAAAAGAGCCGGGTTTTGCGTAGTGCGCTTTGGAATGAGCCCCTTGGAGGAACAGGCTCCATAAACTTTTTATAACCCATATTTTACAAGGTAGAATGAGTTGGTCAAAAGGAGTTTTTTCATGTGTGTGTGCACATGAATCAGACTCATGCACAGGTCAGCCAGCCTGGCAAAGTAGGCTGGACCACAGGCCCAGTGAATGTGGAAATCTCATCCAAAGATGTGGATGAAAGGAAGAACTCTGGGGAAAGACACAGCATTGCTTAGAGAGACATCAGGAGTGTCCAAACCCACACTGGACCGGGCTTGGAGCAACCTGGGCTAGTGGAAGGTGTCCCTGTCCACGGTAGGGGCTGGGTTGAGTTGGTCTCCAAGGTAATTTGTGATCCTAAACATTCCATGTTTCTACAGAATGCCAGAGCCTGGCTCCTGCTGACACTCTCAGGTGAGCACCAGGTGAGGTGAGCTCGAGCCAGGCTCTGTAAAACCCTGACTTTCCAGTACAGCCATTTCAAATAGGTTTGGAATCTGAATTTTAAGGAGGCACAGGTTCAGCCTCCCAGGCTGGCAACATCTCCATCCTCCTCCATCCAGAGGTGACCACAAGCCTGCTGTCCCCCCTGGCACAACCACAATGCACTTCAATGTGTGCTAAAGGTGCGAAAACCCCTTCTGACTCCACAAAGATAAGTGGAAGAATTCCATAAAATTGTTCCCAGTGCCACAACTGCAAGATGAGAGAATTTGCTTCCAATATTTGGCAGTTTAAAAAAAAAAAAAAAAAAAAAGCCCCCAAACATCACTCTGCAACAATAATTTAGACATGGGCAGGATTTGAGTAGTTGTAATGAATATTACCTGCCATAAAGTTTGAATGGTGTTGAATTTACAAAAAATGCCTGATGTAAAATCATACTGTCAGGAACAATTAGCCATGGTGCATAAAAAACCTCTTACAGAGATTACACTTCCCAGATTGTTTTACAGGAAAACTTTGTGTTAATGTTACGCTTTGAATGCCTTTTGCCATGAAACATTTAAGGAACAACAGTTTATAGTCTCTGATCTTTATGGTTTGGAAGAATGAACACTCTCCTCATGTTAGGCCAAATTGATGTTTTAAATTCAGGAGAAACCCCATCATGGCACAAAAAAGGAGTGAATGTCCTGAGAAGAAAGTGGTCAAATCATTCCAAGATGTTATGGGTTTAAGGGTTTTTTCAGCCTTTTTTCCTACGGAAAAATTTTCATGGTCCTGGGCATATGGTCAAAAAACACAGAAGTGAGATATTTTTAGACAGGCACATTTGGGATAAAATTACCCACACTGGAGTGCTCAGGGACAACCTGGTGTGTCTGTGGCACTGGGGATGGCAGGGGAATGTCCCTCCTTGCATGGATGCTGCTCCAGCACCGTGGGCTGGCTCCAGAGCACTGAGGAGAGGATGGAAGCCTTCTCCTCCTCCTGATCATGTCAGGCACTGTCTCTCCTGTGTCCATGTGCTTTCCCACAGCCAGGAGCTGTGATGGGGAGACCCTCAGCACTGAGCAGAGCAGGGTTTGCCCTGGCAGAGTGAGCAGGACTGAGCACAAACACACCCTGACATAACCATGGCTGAGAAAGGGGCTGAGAAAAGGGTGTCCAGCAGGTGACCCTCCTGTGCCCTCACACCAGGGAAAGCTGCAGGAAGAACCCCTCCAATGACTGACACTGCCAAGACACGGCTGGTGCATCCCCTGTGCTGCCAGCACCTCCTGTGCAGCACCAGGCCTGCCTTGGGCCTGGTCCTGCCCTGGTCCTGGTCCTGATCTGGTCCTGGTCCTGGTCCTGATCTGGTC
>CM031875.1:2398869-2474910 GCA_018697195.1 Certhia americana
CCTGGTCCTGGTCCTGATCTGGTCCTGGTCCTGGTCCTGATCTGGTCCTGGTCCTGGTCCTGGTCCTGGTCCTGGTCCTGCCCTGGACCTGGGCCTGTTCCATCTCTGGTCCTGCCCCAGATGTGGTCCTGCCCCATCTCTTGTCCTGCCCCATCTCTGGTCCTGCCCCATCTCTGGTCCTGCCCCATCTCTGGTCCTGCTCTGCTCCTGCTCCTGCTCCTGGGCCTGCCCTGGGTCTGGTCCTGCCCTGGATCTGCTCCTGCAGCTCAGACTGACTGTAGAGACTCAGGATCTAGCTCTCCCAGCCTGGCCTGCAGGTTTTTTTCCAGCCCTGTCAGCACCTGCAGCCAAGGCATCCCTGGCAGCTTGGGCTGGATTCTGTTTGGCCTCACGCATCATCACCAGCCTTGCCAGTTCATTCAGGCCCAGGGTGATGATGTGTGAGGCAGAAAAAGCCCAGTCTGGCCTTCAGGTGCTGGGCACAGTCACTACTGGGGCAGGGGAATGCTCTTTCCATTGATCCCTGCGAGCCAGTTTGACCTGGGAATCCTTGAGGCTGGAACAGGTCCTGAGCTCAGCAGGGTGAAGGTCTCTGTGGGGATTTTGCTTTGCTTTTCTTCTCTTTAAGGGTGCCTTGATGGGCACATGAGTATTTTTAGGAGTGGCCTGGCATCAGATTAATAAATCCATTCCGAGCTGGACTGTTCCGTGTGAGATTTTCTGTTCCCACCACCCCATATTAGGAGATGCAGTTCCAAAATAAATGCAAGTGCCCATAGCCCTGCAAATAACCCACTGGAAACTGCAGGGCAGGAAGCAGAGCCAGGCAGGAGCATCCAGAATGCTCAAAAGTCATATTCCAAACATTTTCTGGCATGAATGGAAAAGCAAACCGTGGAAGGTCCTGAAATGTGTGCAGGTGAACACTGAGTTTGTAGAATTCCATGTCTGGAATCAGATGCTGTTTGCTTGAACTGGCATGGGAAAGGTTTTTTAGGATGGTGACAAGACAACCTCAGGCTTTGGATTTGGAGGTGATTGAGCTGGATTTTGGTCCCTAAATGTTTCCAACAGTTGATGGCAGCGCATGTAATCACAATCCAACAAATCCTCACAGGTGTGTGATGAGCAAAGTGAGCTCCCCCCTGGGCATCCAGGCATTTCCCTGTCTGCAGTTCAGCACCCAGCAGGGTGGAAAGCCCAGGAAGGAAGGTGTGGATCTGTGAGGAGGGTGAAAGTTTAGGGAGAATTCTCATTTCTTCTTATTTCATGTGGGATTTAGAGGGACCCACACTGCTCAGGAATGCCAGGACTGGATCCAGAGCTGATGGATACCAACAATTTCCAGCCCCTCCAAGGAATGCTGGATTTTTTGATTGATCCTGATGGTGTGGGATGAGCTGCAGAGCTGTACACCTGGGAAATCAACCCCGAGCCTGCCTGAAAGTGCTCCTGTTTGCTCCTTTTCCATCAGTTTATTTATAGAACCCCAAAAATCTCATCCCAAAAGACTACACCAGACAGATGGAAGCCAAACCACCTCAGCTGTCCTTGTGTGTTGGGCACTGGGCCTTTTAAAGTGGGACTGCTCCAGATGAAAACAGGAGTGCCAGGAGTGCTCCTTTCAACTTCAGATGGTGTGATAAATTGCTCAGGCCTCAGAAGCCACAGTGCTTCCTTATTCCTGCAGCTTTGATCTAAAAAGCTGTTTATTTATGTTTTATGGAACTATAAAACCACCAGTAAACATGACTTGTGCTTTCTTTATGTTCTACATGAATTCTGTCATGAAAACGTCAGGGAGAAATAATGAAGATCTTTATTGTGCTGCTGCTGCTGGTGTCTTCCTTTGGAAGTTGGGATGCTTTGTGTGGGAATCATGAGGACTGCAGATGTCCTGCCTGCTGAGCAGCTGGGGGAGAAGTGTTAGAAACACTTAGCTCTACAGAGACAGGGTTAACTGAGAGGTATTTAAAAATATTTTATTCTATTATCAATCAAATGCTGAGACAGAAGAGATGTAAAACTCCACATCATTCTATCAGAAGCCAACCTTTTTCTGGTTCCAATACCTTATAAATGTTTTTCAGCCTATTAGCTTTTGCCACACAATGCTGCTAATACCTCTGACACCAATCACCTATTATTTTATCCCACATGGTCTTGCTACAATGCATCTTTCACAGTTCTAATCCTCAAAAATATCTGGTCTGTTAGCAAGGCCATCCTTTGAAACTTGTTTCCAGTTCAATCTCTCTCTCAACAACATCTTCTCTATTCCATGGCCTTCTTAAATCAGCACACTCTACCACAGAGAGATGCACAGGACCACGTGAGCTTTCAGCCAGGCCTTGAGAGTCTTCCACAAATCCATTTCTCACATCTCCCCCTCTTCCTTGAACTCTAAAATGTGAAAATGTGAGAAATGGATTTGTGGAAGGTTCTTAGGGCTCAATTAAAAAGGAGGCTTTTCCTTGTGGAATCCTAGTGGATCCAGCTCTGAGGGCACTATGAGTAAACAAGGATTTCTCTTTATCTGTCATGTCTGGGGGTGTTGATTACAGTGGTAGGAGTTGCCTCCTGTGCCTGGTGAGCCCTCCTTGCTAAAGGGTTTGATCCTGGTTTGTAGCATCTCCCAGGAGCCACAAAAACTCCTGGGGAAACCTGCTCAAAACCTGGAGCTCAGGCTCACACTGAACCCTGGGCATAAGGCATTTTAGAGCATCAATAATATCCCAAATTACACAGCAGTGCATCCTTCCACTTACATAAAATAATTCCCACTTACCATAACAGAGAATTACCAGCGTTGTTTTAACAGAGCTGAGAAATAAATTTGTAAATTCAGTATGTGCCAAATTGCCCCTCACTGTTGGGATCTTGCTGGTTTCTCTCTTCCTGGTGCATCCAGAACTTTCCTCTGGGATTTGAAGAGCTCCTTTAGCTCCTTTAACTGCTGCCCCTCTCAGGAGAGATGTTTTGGGGTGTATGCTCTGTGCCCAGTAGTTTCTGTGGAGAGGAACTTTCCTTCTCTGGAGCTGCTTGGGCTGGGAATTGTGTTTTGTGTTGCCTGAGCCCTGTGCACAGGGAGGTTTGGGAAGGTGGGAAAGTGACAGAGAGCATTTTAGGTGTTATTCCCAAGCCTCTGACCCAGCTCCTGCAAGAAGAAAACCTGAAAATGAAAAAATCCTGATGGAAATTGGGCACTTCTGGGGCTCCTCTCCAGGAGCAGGCAGCAGCTAAACCCTCCTGGCAAAGGGCTGTGTATTCCCACAAGGGTTTGGGTCCAAAAACCACCCCAGACGCTGCAGGAATTATTTTGTTGTGCTTGTCAAGTCCCTTTTGATGAATTCATGGGGTCATGGCAAAGATGTAAGAGCTGGAACATGGGCTCAGAGCAGGAGTTTTAGAAAATGGGGTGGGTGAAAAGAGAGATTCTCTGTCCTGGGCTGCGTCTGGGGAGAGAACAGGGCTGGCAGGGTGGCCAAGAAGGGCAGAGAGTTGAGGTATTTTTCTAACACCCTTTCTGAACACCCCTGCTCCTTATGGTGATTTACTTAATTATTTTCCCATTTTTTATCTTTTTCCACCCAGAAGAACAGAGAGCTGGGCTGATATCCCCAGCTGTCAAAAGCTCAGTTTGGCCATGTGAGAGGAGCAGGGAGGGATTTAAACTGGGGGGTCAGCAGTGAGAATCTGGGCTAATTCACCCCCAAATCCTCGTGGGTCAGCATTTCAGCAGTGTCTGTGCCAACCAGGCAGGCTCTGGTTGGTTCTTCCTCTACCAAATGTGCTCCTCAAGCTTCTCTGAGTGCCACAAGTCCTTTCTGGGGAGCTGGAGCAGGGGTGGTTCAGGGCTGGGAGAGTTGCCTTGCTCTCCATTGGAAGGGAGAGCCAAGGAATAATCCCATTTTCCAGCCATCTTTGCACCAGCAGAGTTTGTGTGTCGTGTCTGACCTCCTGTAACAAGGTTAAACCACAGGGATCCCCTGGAGAAGTTGCCATTCATCTTTTATATGTGAAGATTTTCGAGTATAGAGAGAGGATAAACCTAATACGGTGTTTAATGGAAAAAAATTATGACACCAATAACACATCTGTGTCTGTAATTTCACAGGTTTTCTCTCTGTATATTTATATATGTATATATGTATAATTTAATATCAGCCTCAGGGTTGTGGTCTCACATGTCATCAGCTTGCAGGAAACTGGATCCTTGGCCTAAGTATCAGATGAGTTGCTAATGTTTGGAAAAAAAGCAAAAAACATGCTTTAGGTCTCTGTTTTATGGCTGTTATTGAAGTAAGAATTTGTGATTGTAACCCGAGTGCTCGCCTGGCCAACATGTTTTCATTATTGTCTGGATAATTGAAAGTCCAGGCAAATTTGGATGCTGGGAGACACTGCACAAGAAGGTCTTGGAGCTCCCATGTGTTGAGGTGGCTCGAATTAAGGATGAATATATGAATATATTTCAGCATTTAATGCAAGGTTTGAAGATTTGTTTTATTCCCCAGCCATGGCTGGTTAACTTGTGTTTAATTCATTTCCAGTTCTGCTTATCCTGCACTCCCAGGCTGTCACCCACAGATCTGCTCTCCTGAGCTGCAGTTTGGTTTCTCAGGCTTCATTTTGCTGCAGTTCAGGGTAAACAATCCATGAAAATGCTATTCCATTGTCATGGAAAGAATTGTGCCAAGGAAAGGGAGCTTCCCACTTGTGGGAAGGGCTGGGAGAGGAACCTTTCTGATCTATGGTGATGCACCTGAGGAAAGAAGCTGCTGGATCCTCACCAGCCTGTAAAACCAAGTTTAGACGTTTCTGTCCACATCCCAGCAGCTCTTGAGGAATTTCTCTTTGGTTTTGTTTCTTATGCAAAAACTGGGTGACCCTGGTTCAGTTTGTGGCTGAAAAAGCCCCAGAACCTTGGTTTGAGGGCAGGGATTGATATTTATTGAAAATTCCCAGAGCTGGAAGGGTAGGGGATGGGGGATTTAACCCTAAAGGTGGTCCTGTGTGTCACTGAGACACGGTGACAGGGGCACCTCTCTGCCACAGTCCAGGTCTATTCCTGTTCCCTGGGTAAACACAGGATTCAAATCCTCAGGATTTATGGACTCAGCTCTTTCCCCACCACGTTCACTCCAGAGCTGACACACAGAGAAAAAGGCAAACGAGTTTTGCACGGTAATCCCTATTAACTGGGCAGAACTGGGAAATTAAACCCAGCAAAAAACTTTGGGTGGCTTTGGAAAACACCTTGGGACTTCTGTGCCAGGTTTCTGGATCCTTTAATTGGATGCACGTGTCAGTGCTGACAGAAAAGGGGGCTTGGGCCCTCATTAATCCTCACACAGCAGAGGCAGAGGGTGGAGGGAGAGCAGCCCCCAGCCCACGTGGAGCAGCTCTGCCTCGTGCTGCCCCATGGCTTGGGGGGAAAAGCCTTTGAACAACTGGGAAAAGCCAAGTCCACCCTGAGCTCTGCAAGGAACTAATTACTCACCTGGGCTCTCCCCCATCCCAGCTTCTACCCCATAAATCCCCCGAGCAGCAGACATCCACCAGCTTCTCCTCTGAATCAGGGCCTTTATGTACATCTCAGCTTGCTGGGGGAAGATTCATGGCCCGAGCTGCCTTTAAGTATTTTTGTTATGAATAGGAACCCTTAAACATTTCCTTCTCATTTAATTTATCATTTTTTTTTCGGGCTTTCAACGCCATGTACGAGCTAGAAATAATGGAAGGCAAAGTCTGTCCCTGAGAAAAGGGACTTAAAATAATAAAGTGTGCCCTGGGAAGGAGAGGGGTGAGGGCAATAAATTGCCCATTAGCAACAGGACAATACCAGCAGGGACCAGTGTCCCCAGGTATTGACTTTATTCCATGCTGGAGCATGCTGGACATGAGGTTTCTACTTGATTTTGGAATGTCCTGTAGGATGATGATGCCCAGAATCACTACAGCTCAGCCACTCCTCTTCTTCAAGGTCCTTCTTAATAATTAATAATCAAGATCTGGTGATTTATTTCCACTTCTACCAGTGGGGTTGTGGGTTGTTTTGTTGTGTATTTGGGGATTTTTTCTTTTTGTTGTTGTTGTTCAGGTTTTTTGCATGGTTTGTTTGTTTCTTTAGGTTTTTTGTTTTGGTTTTGTTTTGTTAGGTTTCATTTTGGGGGGGTGGGTTTGCAACATGGACTGAGAAAGTTCAAGCTGTGGTTTGAATTAGGGGTTTAAACAAATCAAAAGGAAGCTTTGACTTCCTCCTACTCAGGTATCCCAACAATAAACCTGAGGAAATTTCACTTGGAAATGGATTGTGAATTTGCTAATACTTTTACTGAGTCCCATTTTACATTTACTGAGTGTCATTCAACATCACAGCAGACAAAACCTACTGCTAATAATAACATTTAGAGCTTAAAACTGAGCCGTGCTTGGACTGAATGCTTTGTTTAGGCCATCCTGGATGAACTAAAGAATGGAAAAAGCTGAGGAAACGCAGCTGATGGATGAAATCTCTGTCTAGAAACCCCTTGGACCATTCAGTGGGGAAGATCTGTGTGTGAAATGCAAATCCTGCCCCGTGGCTTCACGTGCACTTGGGCCCGTGAGTGAAATAACAGCCAGCTTTTCTCAGCTGCTGAAAGCCCCTTTTTAGGAGCAATTTGGTTCCTGGCCTTTTCAAAGGGAAATTTCATCCACCTGATTTTTTTCCTGGGTTCTGTTTACAGGTGACAGATGGACTTACAAATGTGCAACTCAGCACCGGGGCCAGAGTGAGCCTGCCCATCCTCAGTGCTGTGTACAAGGTTTGCTTTGGGGAGTTTCGGGAGGAAAATGGGCATTTTGGGGAGTTTCAGGAGAAAGATGGGTATTTTGGGAGAAAAATTGGTATTTTTAGAGAGTTTGGGGAGAAAAAATTGGCATTTTAAGAGAGTTTTGGGATTATTTTTTTTTTATTATTTCAGGAGAATAAGAAATTGTCACTTTTTTTTTAATTTCAGGAGAAAAATGGGCGTTTAGGGGGAATTTGGGGAGAAAATGCACACTTTGGCATGTTTCAGGAGAAAAATGAGCATTTTGGGGCGTTTCAGGAGAAAAATGGGCATTTTGACATGTTTCAGGTGAAAAATGGGAATCTTGGGGAAATTCAGGAGAAAAATGGGCGTTTTGGAGTGTTCCAGGAGAAAAATGGGCATTATGTGGGTGTTTCAGGAGAAGAATGGGTATTTCGGGGAATATAAAAAAAACCCTGGCATTTTGTGGGAGATTCAGGAGGAAAATGGGTATTTTTGTGGGAATTTCAGTAGGAAAATGGGCATTTTGAGGGAGTTCCATGAGAAAAATTGGCGTTTTGGGGAATTTCAGGAGGAAAATGGGTATTTTTTTTGAATTTCAGGAGGAAAATGGGCATTTTGAGGGAGTTTCATGAGAAAAATTGGCATTTTGAGGAATTTCTGAAGGAAAATGGACATTTTTTGGAATTTCAGGAGGAAAATGGACATTTTGGGGAATTTTAAAAGAAAAACGGCAATTTTGTGGGAATTTCAGGAGAAAAATGGGTATTTTTGGGGAATTTCAGGAGAAAAATGGGTATTTTTGGGAAGTTTCAAGAGGAAAATGGGTGTTTTTCTCATTTCACCCAATTGTGCTTTTTATCAAGTCCGTGCCAACCCCCCCAGGTGTCTTCGGGGGAAGCAGCTCCCACCTTGGTGGTGAGTTCACCTTCCTGCCTGGTACCTGGATGCTCTGGCATCTCCTCCAAGGGAAATTTTGGGAATAAAATACCTGGAGAAAACCCAGGAAGAACCCCCTGGCTTCTCTGCTTCCCACTGAGTGAGGAGAACATTTTTCCCTGCCTGTTCCCAGCCAGACAGGGAGGCTGAAGACAGCCTGTGTGGTTTCATCTAATCTACTCCTGGAACTGCCACCACCACGTTGGCTAGCTGGGATTTGGAATGTTAACCACAGCATCAGCCTGAGGAATTTATAATTCACCTCAGCTATGGTGGGATTTGGTACAATAAGATCGTTATTGCCTCGAGATAGCCTTCAGGTCATTAATTTAAATTAGAAATGCCTTCAAACAGGATATTGTGCACAGCTCCTTCCATAGGCTTTAAAGCTTAAATAAGCTCCAGAAATCCTTGCTGCCAGATATTCTGTTGGCAAATGTGGATCACCACTTCCTAACAGTGAAATACCTGCCTGTGGTTGTTGAAAGTGGCATTAGAGACATTCTTAATTGTGTTAATTATTATTGTGGTCTTTAAAGGACTGAAGCCTCACACAAGATAATCACTTGTCACCGTTCTTTGGGGATTTGGCACTGGAGAGGGGGTGGTTCTTGCATAACTGGATTCAGGCTAAAATAACTGTGACCTTGTAAATGAGGTGGATGTTTCCTAGGGAAGGCAACTCTTGGAGCAGTGGAGGCTGTGGGAGGGAGCTGTAGTTGGAAAGGGAATTTTTACCAACAGGAGACAGCACTGGGAGGTGAGAAAGGCTGAAGGAAGGACTGGGAGGGACCTGGATGTGATGGGTGAATGGAAATCCAAAAATGACTTAAAGATCTGAGGGTGCAGAGATGCTCCAGTGCAAAGAGAGGGTTGGGGTGAAGGCAGCCTGGAGAGGCAGGGCTTTGGCTCACTCTGGGGATGGAAATTTTGGAAATCATCTGCCAAACTGAGCTGGCACAGCACCAGCCACCTCGGAGGGCAGAGCCTGCAATTTCTGCTCCTTGGTTGGTGTGGATGGGCCACAAGCAGAGCTCAGTGCCTTGGCCTCTGCTCCATCCTCAGTGCCACAGCAATCTGATTTTAAAAAAGTTCCCCCAAAACTCAGCACTAAATTGTGCTGCCAGGCTCAGCAGGAAAGACTCAGCAACATTTAAATTGACAGTTCTGTCAGCTACAAATTTTGCTCTCTTAGTGGTTTCAGTCAGCTCTTCCAGCCTTTGATTATGATTTCTATCCCCAGTCTGAATTTCCCCGTTCAGAACGGGGATTACGTCACATCCAGGGTTTCTGTCTCACCCGGATTTCGGGTGAGGGGCTGAGCTGTCAGTGCTGCAGGCATCTGGAGAGACCCAGCGTCCGAGCATCCAACCTGCTGATTGCAAACGTACCTGTGGAGGTGTTTGCAGTGAGTGTTGGGTGATCACAGCACACACAGAGCCCGGGCAGCTCCCAAATCCTCCCAGGGCTGGGGCAGGAACCTTCATCAGGGAAGTGATTGCTGCAGCTCTTGTGCCCTTGTTTGAAGGATGCTTTTGAGGTTTCCTGGACAAGTTGCTGCTCAGTGATGAAGAAAGGCATTTGTTGTCTGGTCCAGATTGTGTTTTGGAAAGCTCAGAGTGGAGGCTCACGGCTGACCATGGATAACATGAAATTGGTTTCTTCCCCCCTCTCTAACCACCCAGAGCTGCCCCAGTCCTCACTGCTGTCTTCCCATTTCTTGGCTAACTGGGGGAAGGAAAGCTCCCTGGCAGCTTGCCACCCCGAAACCCCCCAGCCCTGATTTATTATCACCAAAACCAGCTGCAGATGTTGGCTGGGCCAGGGCTCTGCTGCCAATTAGGGCGTCTCATGCAGAGATTCCTGCTCTGTTTTTGCCTGGCACTGAGGAGAGCAGGGATGAGGGGAGTGGGGCCACACCATAAAAATGGAGTTTAAAAAGATGGGAAATGGGTTTCACCTGTGCAGGTAGGGGCTGCAGCAGTGTGGGAGGAGGTTGGGCCAGATTTCAGGGATTTCAGCCCATTTCTTGGGTCTTTCGCTGTGCTAATGAACCCTAAAATTCCACACTGAAACTCACCCAGACCCTGCGGTTTGGGGGCTTGGAATTTGTCTGGGGTTCACTGGAAGTCTGTCTGAACTTTCCTGTATTGGAAAGAAATTCTGAGTTTTCAGCAGTCCCCAAACCTCAGCCCAGCCCCTCTGCTTGGGGGGAGCAGCCCTGGGAGGGTTTGGTGACAGAAACCATTTGGGGAATGGTGAGAGAAAATTATCTTCAGGGAATTCTTGGATGAAAACAGCACCACTTACAGCTATGGACAGGGGAGAGGAAGAGATACAAACATTTCCAGTGTTGTGAAGTACAGCCAGCCTCAGGTTAGATATCTCCTCCTGCTTTTAATCCAGTGTTTAAATCAAATTGGTCACAAATCTAGATAATCTCATCCAGAATTAGGGTGGTATAAAACATGATTTCTTGAATCCCCTTATCCTACTTCTATTACATTTTTGGTCTATGATCCTTGTGGCAGTTTCAGCAATAATTTCCCAATGCTGCATTTCCAGTGCTGCACGTGACCTGTTACATCCAAAAGGCTGCTCTAAGTATTATAAACATGATGAATATCACCAACTTAGATTTTCAACACTCTGTGCAGCATTGCAACTGCAATTTGACAAAGTTAAATACAGCTGAGAACTGCGGGAATTAAACTGGGGGGAATTATTTGAGTGCAGAGTGAAATAAATGTGTGAAATGGTGGGAGAGGAAAGTCTGAGACGGTCTTGTTTGAACTTGTGATGGGAGGATGCTCCTCCAAATAAGAGCAGTTGTGGCCCTTAGTAAGAAGCTTAAATAATTTATTTTTCCTTCAGTCAGTTTCTTTTACTGTTGTCTAAAATGCTTGAAAGTCAGAAAAAAAGAGAAAAAAGTGGAAGGGTTTTTATTCATGCTGTGTCCTGAGACATTCTAAAAATAAATAAATAGAAAGTCCAGGAGAATTTAAAGATGCCTTTTCCTAAACATTAACCCCTTCTATGATGTATCCCTGTCCATCTTTTTATGCTTCCTATAACTTTTAAGGCCAATAGGAAATGAATAAAATCTCAAACTGTTGGTTTCTAACCTGTGTATTTCCCGCTCTGGATATTTGATTTAAAAGCAGCTCTCAGTGACCTCCTCGGGTATCAAGTGCTGAGTGCTCCAAATGAAATGCAAAAGCTGAGCTCACTGCTGGCCCGCTTGGAAAGAATTCCTTGCGTACACACACAAGATCAGAGCCCATTAGCCACCAATATTAGATTAAATGAGACTAAACACTACAGAGGGTGATTTTCCCTTCTCCCAGTGGTTTCTTATTGCCCTAATGCAAAGCACTGCTTTGCTGGAGAGCCTTCACAGTGTTTAGTCTCTCTCCGGGAGCTGCGCTTGGGATGCTCCGAGGGGATCCCGGAATTTCGGGGCTTATCTCCAGAGCAATCTGATGCACGGCCCCAGCAGAACTGAGGGGTGAAACCCGATAACTGGGCTTTGCTCAGGCTTAATAGCAACATAAAAGACTTGATTTTCCCCTTTAAGGGCTGAGATGGATTTCCCGATGAAGATGTGGTGTTGTGTTACCGGAACGCACCAAAAGGATTTTGCAAGCAAAGCCCCCAATAAAGTTCCCCAGCTCCTGTTGGGGTTGGGGAATTGGGATGTTTGAGAAGAGCCAAAAACACCCACCTAAAAAGCAGGAAAAGAAGTCTGGGTACTGCTAAAGCTTCCCTGGCAGTGACACTTGGCTGAGCTCTCCGGGCATCCCCGGCGCTGTGTGTGCTCAGTGTGTGGGATGAGGCTCTGCAAGGAGGAGGTTTTGTTTTGTCTCTGCTTTGTCGGTTTGGGAAACTGAAAATTGGTTCCTTCCAGCAGGAATTGCTGCTTGCCAACGGGACACGTTCCCTGGGATCTAAATGTTGCTTTGCTTGTGGCAGAGCTGGTGAATGCTGGGTGTCTTTCTTAATTTTCACTTTCTCTGAAGAAAAATGCCATGAAAATTTTCTGTTGGGTCTCCTGAGGGAATTAAGTGATGCTTGGCCAGGTGAGATCTGCCTAAACCTCAGGGATCCACAGGGAAACAACAAAATTGACACAAACTCTTCTGCCTTGGGTGAAAAAAACCCCAATCAACCCATTCCTTCAGGCTCTGGAGGTTTCTGCACTGCCAGGATTCCAGGGAGCCACTGGATCCTAAATTCCCCCCAGTGAGGGAATCTGAGCACAACAAATCCCACGTTCTGCTCAGAATTTTTTTGCCACCCAAATGTGATGCTGTGGTGTGACACAGAAATGTTGCCAAAACCACACTGAATCTAAATGCTTCACAGAGCTCAGTCAGATTTTCCTGAATTTTTGTTTCAGAAGGAAAAAAAAAAAAAAAGCTGTAGCAGAATGAAGTAAATCTTGGTCATGCTGTTATCAAGTGTCACTCTGGATTTTCAGGGATTTCTCCCAAAAATTTTTCTGTAGAATGAATGTAACACTATTAGAAATTTGAAACTGGAGTAAAGTTTGGATGTAATAGAATATTTCCATCCATCCAGGTTTTAAATTACCAAATTGATTTTGGAATTACGCTCTTGCTCAAAACCCCATGAATTTAAAAATCCTAGAATTCTCTATGAATTGGAACTTTCTTTTCTGCATAAGACCTGATTTTCCCTTCCTGTAAGATGGTGCAGAAGTCTTTGTGTGGTTCAGTGAGCATTTTACACAGGTACCTGCTCCCCCAGGGGCTCACCTGTCGTGGGGATGAATTCCCACCACGTATTTTTTGTCAGGTCCAAAGGACTCATCTGCAAAGGATGGAATGATCCTGGATCTCCCAAATCTCATTAGGTGCCTCAAACACAGTATTATAATTTATTTTGGTGGCATTTGGAAGTGTTTTATTGTCATTAATAACCAACTGAGCAGAGCAGCAGTAGCTGCACCTGTGCTTGGTGGAACCAAAGACAATATTTTCTGATTCAAGAAGCCTTCCCAGGTGATTTCAACCCCCAGCCTTAAACAGAAAGTAACCTGCAGCTGGAACAAGGTACCTGACAGTGTGTGTGGGATTTTTCTGTGTGTCAGAACGTGCTGGGTGTGGAGATTCCTGGTGTGAGGGACAGAAAAGTGGCTCTAGGGATGAAGGGCCTCTGCTCCTTGGGAGGAGCAGGTTTCACATCAGATCTGACCAATAAACCCCACCCCAGAAACAGAGGCTGGGGCGTTCGTGGGCAAACTCACACCTGCTTTATCCAGAAATCCTTGATTTACACCCTGTAAATTCCCTGGGATTAGAGATGGGCAGGATTTGGGTTAGTATTTGCAGAGGTGGGATGATTCTCTGCAGTATTTGTGCTTTTGGGCCTAAACAGGAATAATTTTGCAGCTTACACATCCACAGAAGTATAAGATTGTTGGGTGTAAGAGGTGCAGCTACTCCAAGTTGTTAACCTATGTCTTACTATTTGTTATTTGGTGGGGAACTTCAGAGTCTGAGTACAAAAATTATATTTTAGATTAACACCAAGCAAAGTTTGTCTCCTGATGCAGTGGGGAGGGAAATCCCTTTGGGAAAAGGGGCTTAGCACCACTGTCCCTGACAAAAGAGGAGCCAGCAAAGGTTGGTGGGCCTGGTGTGGCTGGAACATCTCATCAATGCTCTGGCTTTAATTGAGTTCTTTCACTGCTCATACACTTTTAATAACATCTGGAGACAGGGAACCCAAGGCCGTGGCTTCTGTTTCTGATAGATTCCTTTGCACTGAGATTTAATGGATTAGCCAAAATGATGTGAAAAAATGGATCTCTGATTTATGACCTGCAATTTTTCGCTTACTGCAGCATTTTTTTCCCCCCTCAATCAGTGTTTTCCACCCTGTTAAAGTCTTGTGTGAATAAGTGCTATGTTGTGTTTCTGGATTTGCCCGGAGGGCTCATCAGACGACCCTTTGCCTACAGTCCCCACCAGGCCATTTAAACAGGAAGTTTAATTTTATAGTATTAAAAAAGAGAAAACGGTACTTAATTATCTGGCTGTGAAACAGCAGTACTCTTTCTTAATTTTAGTAGCTAATAAAATGCTGTTCCTGCAGTTAACTACTTCTGGTCCAAATGCACTACAATTTTGGCTATTTGAATAGAATATTTTATGAACTGTTATATATTGCACTACAGTTTTTAAACTCTGCTATGACATATTTCTCTCAAGATTTATTAGCATTTTTTATTTAAAACAATATATTAAAGAGAGGAGAAAGAGTAATCTTAGCTAAAATTCAAATATTAGAAAAACATAACATAGACCAAATCTTTTCATTTAACTTCTCCCCCCCTCCTCCACCTTCTCCTCTCCCACCGTTGCTATAAAAAAGTTTTTTGGAACAACAACCCACACCTGCATCATTAATTCAATATGTCTTCCAACATGACTCAAATCAGAGTATCAGTTTCAGGGGCCATTTGCTACTTAAATGACTTTATGAAAACAGAACAATGAGCTGCCCCTATGCAGCCTTGACTCCAACTCTGGCTAAAATAAACCTCGACATCTTTTATATCCCCGTGCATTTCTTTCTTTCCCCACAGTTGCCTCTCTGCTGCTCTCCCCACCCCCCCAGAGCAAACAGGCTCATTAAGTGCCAGGTCTGTTGTGTGCAACTGTCTTTAGAAACTCATTAATGCCTCGAGCTGGGGCAGGGTGTCTGTGCCCAGGCACAAGCCCATCTGGAAGCCTGCTAAATTAAAAATTATTTGGGCTAAAAGCCTTTTGTCTCAGCCCAGGCTCCGAGGGAAGAGACTCCCTGCTCATATTGACAATATTGGGAATTTTTTCCCCCATTTTAAGGTGCTGAGGAAGGAATGGTGCAGCTCTGTGTTGGTCCCATCGTTGCAATGGGCTGAGGGTGAGGATTTTACTCAGGAAGTTTTGGGTGAGAGAGAAGCCTCTTACAAAGCTGGGGCCAATCAACAGCCTCAGGTTGTGATAGAGAGGCTTTGATGAGATATTAGGAAAAAAGTCAACACAGAAAGGCTTGTCAAGCACTGGAACAGGCCTGGCAGGGAAGTGTTGGGAGTCCCTGTCCCTGGACAACACCCTGAGGCACAGGGTGGGATTGCTGGGGGTCTGTGCAGGGCCAGGAGCTGGACTGGATTCATACCTTCTGGGACTACCTAAAAACAGAGACCAGACAAAATTTAGAGAATAAAAAGCAGGTCTATTTATTGAAGGGCCTTCAGGTGCATTTTGGATAGAAAAACACCCCAAAAGTGGACCATGGGTCACAGGTCTTCACACTTTTATAAGTTTGGTCCATTTGCATATTGGGGGTTAATCTTTCAAATACAGCTTCAGGTGATGAAGTCATTTACACCAAGTTTGCTCCCCAGAAGTTCACTTTTATTTACATTTCTCAGGGCCTGAGGCAGTCAGGTGTCTTTGATCCCCAGGCCTGGAGAGGAATTGTTGTGTCTGACCAAAATGGGAAAGCAGCAGCTCACAATGCACATGGAGTTTAGAGTTCTACACTAATGATTGCGGGATTACAAATATAAGAAAAACAGAAAAGCTGAAATCCTAAGTCATCAGGGTGATCCTTGTGGGTCCCTTCCAGTTCAGGATATTCGAAGTGTCCAAAATATGTGTGGATGTGACACTTGGGGACATTGTTTAGTGGAGAATGTGGTTGGGGGGCCTGGGCTGACACTCAGACCTGATGATCTGCGAGTTTTTTCCCAACTTTGATGATTCTGTGAGCTCCAATTACAAACTGCTCTTCCTTTGGTGCCCTACTACAGGGTGTATCCCAGTTGTAGCAGCTGATTTAATGGAGCTACCTCTCATTTCAAGGGTGCCCCTACTCCACACTGCCAGACTGTCACCTTGACTTCAACAGGGGGCTCTGGCTGTCCTGTCTGGTGGGAAAAGAAACTGGGAATGGGTGCCCACACAATTCCTTCCGGGTCTGGTCACTTCTAAAGGAAATTATCCTTTGTTTGCAGAAGGGATCAAAGCCCAGGGAGCATCTGCTGAGTCTTGGCTGTCACTTAGCGATGGAGGACATGCAATTCCTGCTGCTCCCACTCCACGGAGCAGCAGCCAGGGGAAAAGGGAAACTTTTGCCATCAATTACGTGAGTCAATGCTTCAGAGGAAACATCCTTCCCAGCTGGGCTGCTGAGGTTTAGTCGTGTGCAGTCAGTTCATTTGCAGCCTTTAAGAGACTCAGACAATGATCAATACCAGCCTTGCAAGCACCTTGGATGGCAGCAAAAATAAATGAGCTTATCAGAGGAGTCTGTTGGAAAGCTCTCTGTGCTGGAGGTTGTCCACACACTGAGGAAATGCATCTCCAGCACTTGAAAAGTCTTTATTTTTATCAGAGATGTGGCTGCTCATCCCATATCCCAAATCCAGCTCTGAATTCCTTGAAGGGGAAAAAAAAAAAAAAAAAAGCTGCCTATTCACTTGCAAAAAACTGCTGCTTATTATATCCCTTCTGGTTTGGTGCCCCCTAATATAGACATAGCTACAAATCTTCCCAGATCTATTTTGAGGGCTGTCTGAGCATAAATATTTCGTTGATGACAAAAAAGTGGCTTGTTGGTATATTTGAGAGTTTTCAAGGGCTAATTTGGGATTGGATGGGAGCCAGGATTCTGCAGAGCAAAGGCCTTGGAGAAGACAGTTTGTACAATGTATAGCAGGGAGGGCAATGAGGAAACACGTTAGTTTTGAACAAAAAAAAAGAAAAATCAAACAACAACAACAAATGGAGTGGAAACAGGGAAAAATGCTACTGATGAGGGTAATTGAAATGAGAGTAATGGGAATAAAAAACATGTTTTACATCTGAAGCATAGGAAGACGTTAAAAATGGGTTACTTTTAGCAGCAGAGTTGCTTAATTGTGTCATTATTGTGTCTTGAATTCTGGGTGTAGAATTTGGAGTTGAGGGGAAATTGAGAGAAGCTCCACAAAGATGTTTCTGTGGGAGAAGGTAGCAGGAGGTAACTGCAGAAAATCCTGTGCAGCCCAATATTGGCAGTTCTGGATTAATCAACAGATGAAACAAAGCAAGAGAAATCACTCCTTGAGGGCTCCAAGGCTCTCTGGGTTTCGAGACGAGCTGATGTATCAGAGGGAACTGGAGATCATGGCCTTGTCAGGGGGGCACTTGGGGTTCATCACCAACCCCTGCAAAGTATCTTCAGTCTGCAAACCCCCAGAAAGCCCAGAAAAAAACCTGGAAGCTGTACAGCCAGGATCAGCTGTGCTTTTGGTCCAGACTGGGATGGAAGAAGGAATCACTCATGGGCCAGGGGAGAATTTTTAAATGCTGGGGGAACACTGATGGACAAAAAGAAGTAAAAAAGTACACCTGGTGATAGCTGGACTTCATTAATTTTAGCCCGAAATGTCATGGAAATGTCACTGCTGGTTGTTGCAGGGGTGGCTGAATGTCAGAGCTGAGGAAGAGGAGGTCTGGCTGAGGAGTAACCCAATAGTAGCTGCTGGGTGATAAATCCATGCACACCCTGCCTGGGTAGGGGTCTGCTCCTTCCAGGTAGGCTCAGTGAAGACTTCAGGCACATCCCAGCACCCCTGGGGAGGAGGGAAGAGGAATTCCCAGCTAGTACCTGAATAATGCTGGAAGGAAGATGTTTGGTTGATGTCCAGTTTAGGAAGATCCCCAAAATTTGCTGTACATGAGCAGGTCATGAGTGCCTTTTGGAATCACTCCAACAACTGATTGATTCTCCTTGAGCATGAGACCTGATGGAAACTTTAACAGAAATTGTTTCACTTCTACTTCTCAAATCAGGCCTTGACTTTCTGGTGAAATGTGAGAGATATGTCTCCTTGCTGAGACATCAAGAGTTTTCTGATTACCAAATTATTTTTTATTACTAATTGATTAGAATGAACATAGTCTCTGCATCTAAAGGCCTGTAGTCAGAGAATTAAACTTATCTCTGGATCTCCAGCCTTGGCTTTCCCTATTTTTGTCTCCTGTCCCATCCTAGACCTAATGCTGTGCAACCAGACAGGTGAAAAGAGAGAAAATTCTCTGCTTGTTCCATTCGATGTTCTCAAAACCTCCCAGCACTTGAAAGAAATGGCTCTAAAGAACTCCCAAGGGTCAGATTGTGCCATTTTTGTGCAATAGGAGTGTCATGATACCTTGAGGTGAGCCCCTGGCCCACAAAACAACTTTTCAGGAGTTTGGTTGTGATGCTGAGATATAGACATTGATGCATCCAGAGGCAGTGATGTTGGCAGGATGCATTAGGAGAGTTCAGGACATGATGAAATATTAAATTTTCCAATTCTACTAAACCCTTCAGTGTTCATATCTGTGGCTGGCTGAGGAAGAGGTCCCAAACCCTGCCAGATTCACTTTATCCTGCAGAGAGCTGCTCCCTTTGGGGAGTGAGAGGCCTCTGTGGAAGGAAGAGCTTAACTCCAGTGACTCCTTTGGGTTTGGCTCCTTACAAATCTGACATGAAGCTCATGCCCTACTATTCCAGCAGTGGCTGACTGCTTGCTGTCATTTCAGCCACCCCTCAGTGCCAAGCAGCCCTCAGTATTTACCCACCTGAGCCTTATCAGTGCCTGCTCTCCGTAACCCGGATCCCTTGGCCATTATGGAGATTTGGTGGCTGTTTTCAGTTGACACACTCATTCTCTAAAGACAACAACCCAAATGAGTCTATTAGGGCTGGGAGCTGCTGGGCCAGCCCTGCCAAGCAGGCTGAGATCAGAGTGTTTGCACTTTGAATTTGCTCAATTGGGCCCTTTCCATTATTGAGGCTGGGTGGCTCCTGCTCCCCACCCTGGTTCCCTGCATTAACTCTCTATTACCTTGTTTACTGTGGCCTTGTTCAATGCCAGCTTATGAATGTCAATTTGTTCTCCAATTAGCTCTGCCTTATTGACTGCCCTCAGACTCCCCAGCTAAGCTTTCTGAAGTGCCTATCGCTATCAAAGTGATTTGTTTAATTTTTTAAAGGGATATAACTTTAATGCGTCCTTTTATTCTGCTGTTATCTTGGTTGCCCCTATCTGGAGTCCGTTTATGGAGTGGGGTTTGTTCTAATAGCTTCATATCTGTGCTAATATTTCATGACAGTTTATGTACTTAACTCATGTGGGAGACACATTAATTCTCCTCTCCTGGCTGTGACGGACTGGCAAGAACCTGTGAGAAGAAGATGAATTTCCCAGAGGTCTGGAGGGTAAATGCAGATGCGATTTGTGGGTGGAAGATTACGAAATGCATTTACTTGAGCATCTCGTTCCCTCTGCCACATACAGGAGATATTTTCCTCTATGGGACTCAGCAGTGTCCTGGTTTTCCCAGGTAGCTGGAGGGACATCAGGTGTTGGTGGAAAAGGAATTATGGAATGTCCTGAGCTGGAAAGGACTCACAAATGTTGGAACCTAGAATGCAGAGAATATTTCTCCGCATGTTTTGAAGGATCCAAACCCTCTAAGAAACACTGCTTTTAACCTTCATCCATGGAAAGGGCTTCCCAGGCTCTGGCATGAAACAGAACTTTCAAGAATGTAAATTAGATGGCAGCATAATACGGAATTTATCCCAGGGGGAGAAATTCAGATTTTTGGGTTTGTTAGCATGGTAAGGAGATGAAGACAAACTGGAGGATCCTTGTGGTTTTCAGGCTTCTTCCTCCTTCTTCATCTCCTCCACATTCTGCAGTGTTGGGGACACAGGACCATTGGGCACAATTTAGTGTAGTGTCATATGAATGGAGATTTAGTTAGTTATTGGTAGAAAAATAGAAATAATGTCCATTCTTGGTGATAATTGGATGAATTATCTTTAAGAGAACCTTGATTCTGTGTGTTGGAGGCTTTTTGGTGCCTTTTCTCCCTCATGCCAAGCTGGGGTCAAGCCTGGTGTGCAGAAATTTCTGATCAGAAAATAATAAACAACCTGGAGAGTGAGAACAACCAAGAGTCCAGTTTGCCTTTTTACTTAACAAGGACTCCTGAAAAGGCCTCTCCTGTCAGGGGAGAGACTCGAGAGAGTGAAAGAACTGCTACACACAAAGATCCCAGACCAAATCCTGGCCCTGTACAGACCCCCCAACAGTCTCATCCTGGGGTTACCTGGTTGTACTTGAGATAAACATATCAGGCATTGGCTTTTTGGAGTTTCCCATTCTTTCCTCCCATATATCTTCATACAGCTGAAGTGCCAGAGCCCTTCCTCCTGTTCCTGAGTTCTTTGATTTAGCAGCACATGGAACATCTTGATGGGAAGCAGGGTGAAGGTGATTCCTGACTCTTCTCCCGTCTGTCTGCACTGGACATCTCTGGGAATATTCTGTTCCTAGGAGCAGTGTTTAGATTCCCTGTGTCGGTGTTTATTGGGAATCATCTGTCATGGCAGAGACAACAACTCACAGCACAAAAATTTCTTCCCTCTGAACTTAAAATACTCTCAACGTATTTGCCAGCCTCGGGTCTCCTGCTTGCAACCAGGAAAGGTTCCCTCGGATTTAGAGAAAAGCTCCAGGAGAGATGCCACTGGCAACATTTTATGCTTAGCTCTCATGGCTGTCCAAAATTTACAGTTGTCAGTTTTAAAGTCTGGAGGATAAAAAAGAAAAAAAAAAAAAAAAAAAAAAAAAAAAAAAAAAGAAAAAAGAAAAAAAAAGAAAAAAAAAAAAGAAAGAGGGAAAAAAAAAAAAGAGAGAAAAAAAGGAGGAGAAAACCCAAATTTTTTTCTAGGGCTCTTGGGAGAGGGAGGAAATTCAGTTTTCCTATCTGTTTGAGACTTGGCTCATGACACCCAAAGGAACTGGACCCAGATCTTGTAGGGACGCACTCTGTGTGTGTGACACTGCAGGTGCTGAAGCTCTTTAAGAGACTTTCCTGACTTCCTCCTTTCCCTTGGCAGCATTAAATGATCCCAAGGGAATGTGGTGTTCTGAGGGATCCCCACCTGCTACCCACAACTGCTGAGAGTCCAGCCTGGGGAAATACAGAAATTAAATCAAACTTCAGGTTTTCCCACTCTTTCATTCCCTCTTTTCTACAGCAGCTTTCTCTTCATGTTTTCCCACCAATTTTTTTAACATTACTCCCCAAACCCATGGATAATTGGATTCATTGGCTCCCCAAGCACCCCAAATCACCCTGTCACTTCTTGGTTTGGCCATTCTAAGTCTGTTCTGATGGATTGGATCAGTGCTGCTGCTGGGCAAGGAAGCACAAGTCCAGCTTTGATTTTGGTCAAATATTTCCCATGTGATGTCAATTGAATCCACTGCCTGAAAAATCACATTTCTCAGTCATCCTCAGAGCTTTGATCTTCTTTCTTAAGCAATCCACCTAAAAAAAAGTTATTTGGATTTGCTGAAGAAATACAACAGGGGCAAAAGCACAGAGAACTCTGAGGAAGGGAGACAAGGAATGGATATGAGAGGGAATTGCTGCTTTTTTCTGTCTGAGACAGGTGGGTTTGGGCATCAGAGCAGTGTCAATAAATGGCTTTTGCAGTTATCTAAATGCTTTGGCTCTACTTGGGCATTTAATCTCTTGTAAAAGCTGTTTATTGCCCTCGGTGCTGCTCTGTGAGGCGCTTGATCCCCAAAGTGTGTGAATGCCACAATTAGGCCTCTCAGAGACTTCCCAAAACACAGCTGATTAAAGGTCAAGCAGAAAAATTTAGATGCTGCTCTCCTTAATGAAGAGAGCCCAGCCCTCCTGCCTAAAGATCAGTATCAGCCCAAATCTGGGGTGGGAGGATGGAGGGGATGTGGCTCCCTGGGGAGGGCCTGGTGACTGTGTTTGGTTTCCAGGTAACAAATTGCCATCACCAAAGGTGTTCCTAAAAGTCCATTTGAGTTCTCTTAGCGATCTTCCCCAGGCAGATTGTTAACCCCAAGGTGCTGTGCAACCTAAGTGGCATTTAGAGGTGGCATCACAAAGAAAGGGGCAATCAAACCTCATTAACACTGGAGTTTATAATTGAAGATTACTGTAATTTGTGGTGGATTCAGGATTTAGCAAGGATGTTATTTCTGCTGTTGGGGTTAATGAGTGGTGGAAGAAATTTATGTAAGTTCAGTCATTTCTTCTTCTTTAGCAAGCAATTGACCCCAAATGAAGACCTCAGCCTTTGTGATCAGAAAAAGCACCCCAATAAATATTACACTAAATTTTGCTTGTGGGGAACTCAAACCTTTTTAGGTCCTGTTTTTAGTCCCTCCTCTTGTAAGGAAAGGAATCACAGAATCATGGAATCATTAAGGCTGGAAAAGATCATCAAGCCCAGTTGTCCAACCAGTGCCACCACCATGTTCCCCACAGAGCCATGTCCCCAGGTGCCACATCCATACGTCTTTGGAACACTTCAGGGACGGGGACTGCACCACTGCCCTGGGCAGCCTGTGCCAGTGCTTTACAACCCTTTCCATGAGAAAATCTCTCCTGATATCCAAACCAAACCTCCCCTAGTACAACTTGAAGCCATTCCCTCTCCACCTGTCCCTTTTCCCTGGGAGCAGAGCCCAATCCACCCGCCCCCATCCCAGCTTCTCCCTCAAGCCAGGGAGTTGTGCAGAGCCAGAAGGTCCCCCCTGAGCCCCCTTTTCTCCAGGCTCAGCTCCTTTCCTTCAGCTGCTTCTCCTTGTGCTCCAAGCCCTTCCTAAGGATTTGCTTGTTTTAATTAAAAACATGTGGAGGATAAGAATGAGGCATCTTCCTTCAGAGCTTTCAGGTAATGCCAAAGACAGGTGATGCCTGAGGAGGATGGGTCTGGTCCTTTGGATCAGAACTTCCGGCTCATCTCTGGCACTTTAGTGAAAGGAACTCTTTGATTTTCCATTTTTTACACACTAAATTCTTAATAATTCCTTAATAAATAATTTCTTATAACCATTCTTTGATGTTGCCAAACCCAGGTAGTGCAGAGGGCTCTGGAATCAGTGTTGAGCTTCTGGGGGTTCATCCAAACTCAGGAGTGTCTGAGCTCAGCCCTGAGCTCATTTACTTTCAAGCAGCATTTGGATGGTAGAACAAAAGGAAGGGCACAGGTTCTTACCCTAAATCAGGGAAGTATTCTAACCTTCCACAGAGATTAGAGAAGAGTTAGACCAAATTTTAAGGAAGTTCATAATTAGGGATTTGAATTTACTTCACAGGATCTTTGAGAGGGGTGAATTTAGGCAAAGAATTGGGGGGGTTTGCACTTAGGCCTTGCTGCTGCTGGAAAACAAAGGGAAAAAACAATGGAAAACCAGCTTAGATTTTAGACTGTTGTTCCATTCTTTAGCTCCAAGAGTTGCTTTAACGTAGCCTGATTGCTGAGGTAAATTAAACTTGTAATCGCATTGACCCAGTTATCATTCAGAACACTCTGCTTCCCTCCTCTGACGTTCTGAACTGTTCAGGGATTTTGCAGCTCCCTCCAGTTGTGACAGTTGTGTCACAGTCCCTGATGTGATTTGATCTGCCCTGGCCTGTTTTTTCCTCTCTGTTCCCTCATCCCTGAGAACTCCTGGCTAGAGATTTTGATTGTCCCACAAACCTTCTCCTGAAGTTGAAAACAAGAGTTAGTTTTTCACAGTGATGCTGAACTCATGGGGAATGAAGGGATCTCTCCAAGCCAGAGAAGAGACGAGGGGAAAGAGACTCCAGCAGTGGATAAATATTGGGATTGTATCCACCAGCCATGTCATCAGAGCACACAACAACTATTTAAAACAAAAAGACAAGTTTCCGGCTTGGAAGAAGTCAGAGGGATGCACTGGGGCCACCTGAACATCCTGGAGGCTTGCAGAGCATCAGAGATTCTGCCTTCAGTGTCTGCACCAATATTTGCTGTAGCAAAAGTGTAGTAAAACCACAAAAATCCCAGCCTAGCAGCATCTGTGCATTCCCAGTCAAGATGCCTGAGGAGAGCCTGCAATTGCTTGGGATTATTTTTTCTGCACGGTGACGACATTAAAAGATGTGCAAGTTTTATTTTTTGACTGCATTCATTGTTCACAAACAGAAATAAAAATGCAAACCCTCCAATTTAAGTCCTTCAGCCAAAAATATGTCGATTTCCAAAACAAAAAATAGCAGCCCCTGCTATCCTTGACAACTGTAGTTTGGCTGATTTTAGGAGATATCCCAAAAGGTGAGCTTGGAAGGATGTCATATCTAACTCTTATCTTTGAATCCCATATAGTTATGTTTATTAAAATCAATATAATCCATTAGCCTACTTTGTTTCCATTTTTAATAATCTATTGATATATTGCCTAGGCTTTTATGGGACTAAACAAATTTCCTCTTTATGTGCCCTGTAATAGCCGGAGGTCAGGCTGCTTGAGAGCAGTTGCTGTATATAAATGTTTATTTACTGCCTGACTACTGATTGAGAACATATCTGGTCCACAGGCTTCAGATGGCTTTTAAACTAGAGATTTATGGCTTACTTCCTGTTTTCCAGACACAGTACACCATTTTTAAATAAAGTAATGAATGCAAGGTATTGTGAAAATAATAGCCAGGGATTGCCCCAAACTCCACGTTTGGGAGCAGGGCCTGTCGGGCCCTCTGTTATTTCATCATTCATTTGTTTTCTATTGGGGTAGGTTTAGGGACATTAAACACTCTTCTGGAGCAGTTTCCTTTGTGCCCAGGGTGTCTTTGTAGTCTGGAGCTGCCTTCCTAGAGCAGCTCAAGTGCCCCCTCCAGCCTCACCACAGCCAAGCTGGGAATCTGAAGGGAAGAACCTTGTCGAAATTTGCCCAATTGTTTTTTTGTTTTTTTGGTTTTTTTGGGGGGGGGTGTGTGTGTCACTTTCTAACAGCTTCTCTTCTATTAGCCCCCAGTTTAGCAAAGCATTTACATTTAGGATGGGTTTCACACAAGCCCAGGTCCCTCCTTTGTGTGGTTTCTTGCTTTTTTTGCTTCTAGCTGACAGGATTTCACAGAAAAAGCTCATTTTCAAGTCTCTAAAATAACTTTTGACATTGGCTCGCTCTGTTTCTGTGCTTCTTGGACACCACATTTCATGACATGTCAATTAACCATGTTTGAGGGGCTTTTGTTCTCCAAAAGTGTGATCATCAACCCAGAAAAACCCTTTGTCCCTGCTGTGACAAGACAAGGAAATCACATTTTTCATCGTGTTATTGTGATAAAAGCACTCGCTCATAAAATATCTCAAACTGGTGATGGCAAACAAGTGGCTCAATTCACACTTGTGACAATGGGATCCCTGTCAGCAGAAGTTTGCATAAGTTCTGGTCTCAGGGTGAGAATTTCAGCTCCAAATCACAATTTCATACAATAAAATTGGCTGTTATTTAGGACATCCCTGTCTCACAGGGATTATTCCATTCATAATTCCTGATAGCCCAAATTCCTTGGCAGAACATGGGTGTGAGGACAAGAGCAAGAAACTGGAATTTTCCCCTGGAGATGGGCTCATTCATTTATTTGTTCATGCAATTTTCATTGAACAGCACTCCCCTCTGGCCATGGTGTGGTTCAGAATCACCATTTTTAAGGGTATTTTGCTTTTTTACCCAAACCTGTTGGTTTGAGTCTCCATCTCCAGCTGGCAGGAGGCAAAGATTCCAAAGGGCCACCTTTAAGTCATGGCTGTGGCACTGAGAGCTGGTGGCCATAACCTGCTCTGCCTCATTTACTGAGACACCTTGGGCCCTGCTGACCCTTTTGTACTGATTTCAGTGCCTGATATTTGTATTTATATAAATTATATTTATATTTATATTTATGTCTGTGGATGCCTTTAGGCCCAGACTGGGCCTTGCCTGGTGATTTCAGTGTCCCCTTGAGGGACAAAGTTGGTGGCACAGGGACTGAGCAGGCACAGGATGTGCCAGCTCCAGTTTGGGTGTCTTAAACTCACCCTGGCCACATCTCTAGGGGCTTTTTCAGCAAGTTCAGTGATGTTATTGTTAATTTTGTGACCTGCAAAGGGCGCTGTGCATCCCTCCAGCTCTGAGGGCAGAGCTCTGGGCTGCTTCTTTTGGTCCAGGGTGATTTCACTCTGCTGGAAACCCACCAAAATAAAGATGATTTGTAACACTAAACCAGCTCAGCTGCATTTTGGCTTTGTGGTGTTGCACAGGGTGTTGTTTGAATAGGAATAAGGCAGTGGCCTCTCATTGATGAGGGCCCTGCCTGCTGAGGAGCAGAGCCCCGGGTTTCCTGGCCATGTGTGTGATTCCCAGTGCTGATCTCTGGCCCCTAGATGATGCTGTTCATCTGTCAGGGAGCCTTCTCCCACCACAGGATCCAATTGTGCCTCTGACAGCAACTGCAGCATTTTGGGGATGCTGCAGTGTGGCAGGAGTTCAGTGCAAACTGCCAATTGCATTTTGTCTTGCAAGGAAATGAGAGTGAGGAGAGGTGGCTGTGAAAGTGTCACACTGGAGTGGCCCCAACACACAAATATAGGCCCTTTGAGGGAGTTTTATGTGTATTTTTAACCTTTTATCCCAGTAAAATGAGTCCTAATGAAGGTAACACAGAGCATGGTGTGGGCTGGGCCTGCCTGGGGAGCACGGAGCTCCTGATCTTTAAAATATGTTCCAACAGACTGAGCTCCCTGATAGTTTGATTGACCATTCATGTCCAAGATCACCATTTTCTACAATGAACAAGGGGCTGTCTTCAGGGATTTATTTGGCACCAATAAAGAGGCATCAGGGAGGGGCCTCTCACCAAGTGTTCCAGGAGCATTGTCCCTGCTTGGAACACCCCAAGGTACCCCATGATCCTTGTTCCCTTTGCACTCTGAAGTGTGGATCCTGTTTGTGTGGGTGTCCATGAGATGCTTTGAGGCTTTTCCCTCACTTGTCACATCCAGAGCTCGATTCCACACCCCTTAGACTCAAGTGGAGAGTGATAGATTTTAAAGGGAACCTACTGATGCCACAGCTACTTAACAGGATTTTCCAAAGCACTTGTGTGTCTAATTCCCATTGATTTTACATGAGGGAATTGGCTTCCACTTCCAGGAAATGATTCTCAATCATTCCTTTGTTTTTACAGCACCCACAACATCAGCAAACTCAATTCTACTGAAGGGATGGTCCAAGGGAGACCTCAGCTTTGAAAAATTCTTGCTTTCTATTTTAATGGAGAGCTTCAAAAATTTGGGAATCATCCCATTGCCTTCTGGAACAACATTCAAATTTTAGGGCTTGACTCAAGTATTCAACTACTCCCACTAAGAGGGGCTTATTCTGCCCCTGGTCAAGCTGATTTGTGGTGGAACTGATGGAATTTTAAGGGTTTTACACCCCAGGTGGACTTGGCTGAGAGCATTTCCTGACTCTTTGCTCTCTCCCCTTCCATGTGCACCAAGCTGTCAAACTTCTCTCCTTTGTTTGGATGTCAATGATTTCCTTGATGACAAGATAATCCAAATTACCTCTTTATTGCCCTGTAAAATCAAGGTAGGGGAGGAGCACACCCAGAGATTTTTGGCTGTTCCAGAGCTCTGGCAGCAGGTTTTAAAGTTTATTTCTCCTCTCTCTCCTCATTTTTGGGAAGGGTCTGGAGCTGTGGGTGCTGGAATAAAAACTCTCCAGCAAGTGCAATGTGTAAATTTTGAAAAAAAAAAAAAAAAAAGAAAAAAAAAGAAGAAAATATTAAACATGTGGTTTGTGTTTCAAAACCCGGAAAATATTATGAAAGCAATAAACTATCCCTGCTGCAGGGGCTGTGCCTCTGTGAGTACACACACTTGGATTTGGTTACGTGTCACTCTCCAGCCTCATTCCAGGAGAGCCAGACCTGGGCTTAGCAAGGAAGGTGAGGAGCAACAAGGCTGGGTGTCCCTGGTGGAGCTGTGCCACCCTGGGGGAGGTGAAAACGCCTCCCTCCATCCACGGAGCTTGTCCTGGTTTTCTGAAGCTGTTCCAGCACTGGGGAGCCTCGTGCCAGGGTGATCAACTAACATCCAGGGAGCAGAGGTGTCCTCCGAGCTCTGTGATGCTCATCGTTAGTGATGGGCGTGTGGCTCACGTTGTTTCCTCCTGGGAATTTGATGTTTTGGAGCATTTATCCACCCAGACAGACACTCAGAGATGCCTGAGGGATGGAAAACAGTGTGAAATTCTGGAATCCTTGGATGGTTTGGGTTGGAAGGGGCCTTAAATCTCATCTGTTCCACCCCCTGCCCTGAGCAGGGACACTTTCCACTACCCCAGATTACTCCAAGCCCAGCCTGGCCTTGGAGAAGGAATTGTGGAGCATCAAGGAAAGGTTCAGGAAGAAATAATTCCCCCTAAGGTTCCCAGCAGGTGTTGGAACAGGCTGAGGACATTGGCAATGGGATTCCTGTGCTGTTGTGGCTCCAGGTTTAATCCAAGCTCCAGTTAAACAAATCATTGTTTGGGGAGCATGGACACTTCATTTTTTTAATAGCCTGTGACCTGCAATAGAATTTAGGTTGGGTGTTAATGACCAAAGGTTTTGCAAGTAATTAAATTTGTGGAAAGAGCTGTCCCTGAGAGGCTGGGAGTGTTCCTGAGAACAGGCTGGTGCTTGTGTGGTGCTGGAGTCTTAAACTTGAGTAGGAGAACTGTGAGGAATGGGATGGGACTGAGACTCATCAGTCCAGGTGGCTCTTTTAATCTACATCATGAGTTACACACACTGCTGTGGTAGTTTCATGAATTTAGTAACAAAATATTATGAAATTATGAATATAACTTACTGTTTGGCTTTTTTTTTCCTTTGGGCAAAATAAATGGCATGAGTACAAATGAGATGAGATGTAACTCACATCACCCAAAATGGGTTAATTATCACGTTGGGAATTTCAGGTTTAAATTTCAGGTTGGGAATCTCATGTGTAAATTATCCATTAAGTTACACTTTACAAAGAGAAGGCATGGACCACATGTATGTTATAGGCCACTCTTAAAATGTGAATATATGCAGCATTTTAGGATTTGTACACAAGTCACAGAGAATCTTCTTGTTATCTTGCAACCATTCTGCTTTTTGTGAAATTATTCTCCCCTTTATCTAAGCTTTTGTGCCATCCTTCAGGAACCTGAGAGGCCACAGCATTTCCCTTCTGTTATTGTGGCAACAGTTCTAAAGGAGACATCACAGATAAAATAAAATCAGTTTTAACTTCTCAGCTCCTGGCAGAGTCCTGCAAGGGATCTTTGTTGGCTGAGGCACTGCTGAATTATCTGAGAGGTGCTCTGAGTAGGAGTTGCTCATTGTTGGAACTTCTTAGCAGGCTTTCCTCCAACAATGAGCACTCACCTTTTAAAATAGGAGGGTTTGAATCTGTTCTTCTGCCCTGACAGGTGGCTGTGCCCTGCCACCCCTCCCTGTGGGCAGGAGAGACACTGGGCTGGTTTTTGTTTGTAGCTATAAGAAGCCCCCAGCAAGAATAGACACATTAAAGCTGCAAAATAAGAAGAAAATATTGAATTTTAAATTTTTTTTTTAGCCAGAAGAAAAGATGGGGAAAGGCTGTAAATACACAAACTCTGCATTTACGATGCTTTGTGCTGCAGCTTTGCATGGGAGGTTACCTACTGTGCACTGTGTCTTTAAAACACTAATGGGCCCACTGAAAAAGAAAAAAACACCAAAAAAACTCCAGCAAACCCATGACAGTCCACCAGCAACTAGCACACTAACAGGTTCTCATCTGACACCAGTAGGGAACCGAAGATATTTTATTATTTGGAAACTCCATATAGGGAAAGCCAGCCTTGAATCTGTCATTACTCCAAGAACCACACCTCCCCTGGGAGTTAATTATTTTCTTAAAATGCAACTTGTACTGTTAGTTTAAAACATTCCAACTGTGTTCGCACTCTTTAAATCTTCTGTAAACCTTAGAGTTTAAATCACTTGCAGATAAGAGTAATTCTATTAGAAAAAAGAGGTTTGGTGGAAGGGGAAAGAGAGGGAAATAAAAGGGCATTGATAGAAGCGTCCTTTGGGTGCCCATTGCCCTGTCACCTTTAGAACTTGGCAGGAGCTGCAGCCCACAGTAACTTTATAGGTCCTGGCACAGAATAAAACAAAATAGGTGCATGCCACATTTTCCTTCCAAAAAAACGCCAGGCAGAGACTTACCCCCTTTGTGAGGGGCTGCGTATCGGAGAGCTCGGGTAGATTTAAAAAAAATAAATTAATGCTTAGTGGGGCTGACAGGTCAGAGCCTTTGCTGGGCTTCTATTTTGAAAGAAGGCATTGGGCAAAGGGCTGTCTCTGGCTGGGCTCACGTTTGGGAACAGAGGGTTGGGAGAAGTGTTTAAATACGGGGCGCTACTGCGATGTTTGAGCACCTCAGCTCCTCTTGCTTTGGCTCCTTTCGCTGCTTTCATGGCAATTGTGGGGCATTACAAGGGAAAAAAAAAACAACTCGTTGCTGTGGGTTGGCCATGAGTGAGGCAGGAAGAGGGTGATGTGTCATTTTTGGAACTGTCTGGGCAATCCTTTGTATGCTGCCTTGCCCAGGCTCTGAGGATTGAGGGTAACTCAGTGCTTCCAGAGCTTGGCTTCTTTTTCTCCTTCATGCCCTCCCCAGCCTCGCTTTCTCTCTGTAATTTGTTTGGGCTGAAAATCATTTTCCCAAATTCTTCAAGGGCTGTTTTTGGTTTTTTACCAGTTTGCTTTTGCAGGAGTGTCCTGGCTGAGCTGGGGTTCCACTTGGGGCCTGTGCCAAGCACCCCACAACAACCCCTTTTTTGGGAAGGAAGAGGAGTGGGCAAGGGCAAAGAATTCATCACTGACGATGCTGTGTGACACTGGCTGTGACTTTGGGGACACCTCTGCTTTGTGGGGCTGCTCAGAGACACCTGCTGGGGGATAGACGTGAGTGGTGAAAATCCTGTGCCTTCTGAGAGTGTCTGAGTGTTGCTGTCACCTATTAAATAATAAAAGCTGTTATTTTGTAAAGAAAATCCCACCCTACCCCCACCAAAAACAGTCTGGATTTAAGGGGTTGTTAAACTTGGAAATACCCTAAAATTGGAATTGTCACCCAGCCTTTCAGTCAGTCCAAGGGCCTACACCTTGATAAATGGAATCCCAATTCTCACTAAATATGATCTCTGCAGGTGAGAGCACTGCAGGGGCATCCTCTCCTCTCAAGCCTTCAAACTCTCAGCTTCACAGGAGCTCATTGATTATTTGGTACCTGCTGGTGCACACCAGGCTCAGAGACCCCAGATTTGAAGCCCTACCCGCAAAAAACCCTGATTTGAGTGTCTCCAGTAGCAAACTAAACCCTGAGGTGCTGGGGTGTGTCCCAGTGAACTGAAGGAAAAACAACCTCTGAATTTTAGTTTGAGAACTTCTTCTGGAAAGAAACACCTGCAATGCAGGACAGGAATTTGTCAGATGCTTCCACTTTGCTTTAGTGGGGGTCTTTAGGGTATCCATAACCCAGACTAGAGGAGGTGACAGTTCTGGACAGTTCTGTGCACTGTGAGGTCACCAGGCTCCAGAGGATGAGGATGAAGGTTCAACCTCCCCATGAGTGGATCCTGTCTCCCATCCCAGTGTAGGTCAGTGCTGACCTCACCCTGGGGCTGCTCCTCACTGATGTCTCGTCCCAGTTATTTATGAAGGACTCAGAGGTTTGATGCCTCATTCCCTGGGCTCTGCTGGCAGCTCTGGGACTGTTTAGAAGGTTTTCTAAATTTGTGTTCTTGGCTGGGGGATGTTCTGGGAGCTGAGCTGCTCTCAGGGTGACACACTGGAGGGGCTGTGCAGGTGGGACACCCACCTTTGGGCACCTGGAAGAAAACAGAGCATCAGGCAGAATCTGTCAGCCCAGATTCCCCAACTGCAGTCAGAGAGCTGATGGGATCACATCCCTTCATCTGAATTCTTCCATCCTGTAGAAATAACAGCAGTAATATAGGCAAGGAAAGAATTCTTTTTACCCCCCCAAAACCTGCCTTGAATGAGAATTCTTGCCAATAGGTTGAATCAGAAGAGATCAAAGATGTCTTCTGGAGGTTTTTGTGACTTTCTCTGGTTCCCTTCAAGCAAGTAAAACACTTCCTACAAAAGGAATCCAACATAAAGCAAGGAACAGTCTTTACAGAGATGACTATCAGAGGAGGAAACACTTCTGATTATGTTTTTAGGCAGAATAAACCTTATAAAGGACACATTTCCCCTTAAAGCTGAACTGTGTGTAATGAGACACAGGAGCCCACTGAAAATAATGAGCTGTTAAAGAAATAAACAGTTAAAATAATAACAAAAGGCTAAACAGCTTTGGAAAGACCAAAAAAAAAAAAAAAAAACAACCCAAATGTGATATAAAGAAAGAGTTCCTTGCTTACAGAGAGAAAGGTGATCTGCTTGAAGTGCACAAACATGAGAAGCCCTGGGTAATGTCGCTGCTGTTTGCACAGTTTACCCAGACAGGCTAAAATATCCTATAAATAATAATAATTTGCATTCAGACCTTGGAAATACTTGGCAAAGCCAAAATCTCTCTTTCAAGGCTCCCTAGGAATGAAAGTGATTCCCTCTGGCTGATGCTCAGCCCTGTCTGTGCTCCCTAAGGTACTGATGGGACAAAGAAAAACAGCCTCGAGTTTGGCCCGGGGAGGTTCAGGTTGGATTTTAGGAAAAATTTCTTCACTTTAAGAGTGGTTAAACACTGGAACAGCCTCCCCAGGGAAGTGCTGGAGTCACCATCCCTGAGATTGTTCAAAAACAGTGTGGAGACAGCTCTTCACTGGATGCTGCCTGCTTCTTTCTTCTCACACAGTAAGAATTTGCCTACTGGCATTAATTCCCATCCCAGCTTCAAGGAAATTTCTCATTCTACTGGAGCATAAAACAAGTAGTAATTAGTTTTAATGTATCTAAAGCCTCTTCAACAGAGAAGAAAAATTTCATACCCTTGGTTCTCCTTGGTGGGACTAAGCCTCATTAAGATCCTCGAATTTGGAAAAAAAGAAAAAAAAAAAACAGAGAAAAAAGGATGTGCTTTGCATGAGTGTGAGAATTCCATTTCTGCTTTATTTTTACATGGTTTTCTCATTTTTATCTTTTGGGGGGGAATTATGGTATCATAACAGTAACCAAGTGTCAGGGATTTGTCCTGCCAGATGGTGGAGGAAAGGTTTGTGGAGTTGAGAGGGGAAAGATGGATAAAAAGGCTTATGGAGTTGGGGGAAAAGAAGGGGAAAAGCCTTGTGGAGTAAGGGGGCAAGAGAGGAGAAAAAGGCTTGTGGATCTGGGGGGAAAAAGATGGGAAAAAAAGCTTGTGGAGGTGGTGGAAGAGATGGAAAAAGAGGTTTGTGGAACTGGAGGAAAGAGAGAGAAAAAGGTGTTGTTGAGCTGGAGGGGAAGAGGTGGAAAGAAGAGTTGTGGAATTGGGGGGAAGAGATGGAAAAAAAACCCTCAAACCCTCAAAGAAATGTAAAAAATGTTTATGGAGGTGAAGGAAAAAAGATGGGGAAAAGCCTTGTGGACTTGGGGAGAAAGATGGGGGAAAAAAGGCTTGTGGAGATGACGGGAAGAGATGGAGAAAAGGCTTGTGGAATTTGGAGAAAAAGATGGAAAAAAGAGGCTTGTGGGGCTGGGGAGAAAATATGGAGAAAAAAAAAAGCTTGTGGAGCTGGGAAGATGGAATTGGAAAAAGAGGCTTGTGGAGTTGGGAGGAAGAGATGGAAAAAAGACTGGATCTGGGGAAAGATATGGGAAAAAGACTGTGTAGCTGGGAGGGAGGAGATGGAAAAAGGAGTTGTGGGGAAGAGATGGGAAAAGGCGTGTGGAGCTGGAGGGGACAGAGATGGAGAAAAGCGCTTATGGAACTGGGGAGAAAGAGATGGGGGAAAAGCCTTGTGGATCTAGGGAAAATGGGAGAAAAGGGCTTGTGGAGCTGGGGGGAAAGATGGAAAAAGATTTGTGGAGTTGGGGGAAGGAGATGGAAAAGAGGCCTGTGGAGCTGGGGAAAGGTGCCTTTAGGAGCCTTCAGCACTCGGTAGAACGAAGTCTCAGCTCCTGGTGCCTGAACCAGACAGGCTGGTGAGCTCTGGCTCTTGGAAAAAAGAGTGAATTTTGTGCTAGATGGAAGATGGGTGACCAGAAAGAGGAGACTCAATCTCATCTGTGCGAGGCCTGGACCTGGACAATGGGGTCTGATTCCTGTTTTCACCAGGAAACAATCTTACTCTTCAGACCTTACAGGCATCTTCAAGACTTTTTAGATAGGGTGGCTAAAAAAAAGTCATAGTATTTTAGGAAAAGGTAAGAAAATCCTTTATTTTGTCCTGCCTAGAGACTATTTATTCATCAGTCTTTTTAAGCTATTTTTTCGCATAAAACAAGGCACTTTTCTCTGCTTGCTGGGGCCATGTGTTCTAACACTCGAGAGAGGAGACAACGGGGTTGGCTGAGGGCGAGTTTAGGACTTGGCCAACATTCCCAGAGCCCTTCTGAGGAGGTGAGGCATTCAGGGAAGTCCAGCCCTGTGCCAGCTTTCATTGGCCACGTCTGCAGAAACTTTAAGTTCTATTTTTCACCTTGCATTTGCTTGTTTTTGTTTCTTTTCCCCTCCTGGTTCCCTTCCAGGACTGCTGAGTGTACGAGGATGCAAGTAAAGGGACATTCTCTGTTGCCTAAATTGTGTCAGTTGGAAAGCTTTAAAAGTTAATATTTACATGAAATGATCTCCAATTCATCTTGCTCGATGCCTGTTTATTTAACATATTTAGGTGATGGCTGCATTTGTTTTTTTAAACTATTTGCACGTTAAGGCACTTAAATTCTAACAAACCCCATCTTTCTCCAAGCCCCTATCCCAGTTATTAAAGATTTTTTCATTAGTTCTATAATTGCACCTTTTAAAAACATGTTTGGGTATTTCTCATTTTGGGACAAAAAAGCAACATTTTTGCTGAATTTTAGGTGTTTTGATGGGTTTCATAATAAAACACATTTCAGATGCTCCTGAAAGTGTGAGGGAATTAAATTACAGAGGTGAGTTCTTCAACCTGCAGAGATCAGTGGAGAATCAGTGGTTCTGCCCAAGCCAAGGGTGTCCCCTGTGGGTTTGATGAACAAATTCTGAATTCCTGCAGAGCTCTGCGGGTCTGGGTGTGCTGAATTTTGGGGGAATTCTGAAGGTCTGATATGCTGAATTCCTGGGGAGCTCTAAGTTTGCTGAATTCCTGGAGGACTCTGCAGGACTGAGTATCCTGAATTCCATGAGATCTCTGCAGGTCTGATTTTGCTGAATTCCTGGGGAGCTCTGCAGGACTGAGTGTGCAGAATTTTGGGGAGCTCTGCAGGTGGGAGTGTGCAGAATTCCTGGGGAGCTCTGCAGGTCTGGGTTGGCTCCAGGAGCTTCCTCCACAAGAGAAGTGAGAGGATTTCAGTACTGGCTGAGAAGGAAGAGCAGCACTGCATGAAATAACTTTCTAATCAGAATTCCCTCTCCCCTCAAACTCTGTTTGGACAGACAGTTAATTTATCTCTGTTTAACTGCGGAATCAATCCATCCATCAAAGCTCCAAGAGCTAATTAGCTGGAGTCAGGGCAGCCGGGCTCGGATGCACGCTCGGGTGTGGAATACCTTAGGAAGCTGCGGCAGGGATGCAGGGAACATTTCCTGTAAAAGCTGCCCAGGAGTCTCAGGCATTCAGAACCTGCTGGCTTTGGCAATCCTGACTCACAGGATCCCTGAGGGAATGCCTGCTGGCACAGAGCTGGCACACCAGGGTGGATGAGCACTCCTGTGGATAGGAAAGCAGCTGTGGGATTGGAGGTCGAACCCAAAGTGCTGTGGGCAGTGCCCATGGCATCGCCCTCACCCAGCTCTGATCACAGCCTTGACTTTTTTGCTGCTAATAAGGCACATCCCTGGAGCAGAGTGTGGTTTGAGGTGATGATGGATTTATTTCTTGGGATTGAGGCTCCTCCATGCCCAGCCTTTGGAGTGATTTCTGTCCCTGGTGCATCATTCCCACATTAACCCATTTTATCTTCCTGCAGACAGTGCCATCCCTGGGCATTGTTTTACACCTAGTGGCCACAGTCATTAAATTTGGTGTCCATTAAATCCAGATAAAGGGCTGGATGCTGCACTTGCCCTGCCCCAAGCCAGCCTGCAGCCCGTGCTTTCCCCACACATGTTCCACGTTAACCGTTTTCATTGACTATGAATCCATAAAAATCCATGTGGAACAGAGGGTACCCAGTGCAGCCCTGTCTGCCTGACTCCTTCCCATTCTAATTGGGCAGCAAAGCTGTTTAATAGAGTCTGTGGAGTCTGTTTAACTGCATTCTGCCAGAACAATGCTCTATTCATGTTCTCAACAGAACTCTAGTGATTGCACTAATATCTTTAAACTAGAAAACAAGTCTTAATTGGAACAGATGCTGCAAATACCGATGCAAATGGCCAGCTCTGGTGTGATCAAAACCAGGCCCAGCCCATTGATTTGTTTTTAATAGCAGCTTTCATTTTTTATTAGTGTACACAAACCTCACTAACACTATACAAAAAGTCAGTAACAATATTCTGAAAAATCATCTTGTTTAAAGCAGACTCAGCCCTGCATTGTTTCTGGCAAGGTGCTATTAAAGAGTTTCCGTCCTGTTTTGGCAGATCATGTTACTCAAGCACTCCTCTCTACTTTCTTCCCTTCTAGGGTTTGAATAATCCCAGTGATTTTTGGAGAAAGCTGTTGCTGTTACATGTAATAATCTGTTTAGATATTCTCTTACACTACAAAAAGACATTCAGGTTAGATTAGGACAAATAAATCCCCAATCTTGGTAAGTATGTGTGTGTGAGACGGGGATTTGCTTGCTTTTGGAACCTGCTGTAGCAGAACTCAGCCATTCCCAGCCATGGGCTTTTTTTTTTTTGTGGCAGTGCTTGGCCTGGGGAAGTCTGAAACATAAAGAATACAATGCTTTTTATGCTAAGAATAAAACTGTTCTGTGATTTTTCTGGAACAAATCGGTTTTGTTTTAAGGACGTGTGAGCTATTTGATAGCAGCAAGAATATCAAAACCACTCAGAACAGGGAGAAATTTATTATGGCACACCTGGCACTCAGGATTAGTTTATTGGTCTGTGTAGGCAAATATTCCCGCAGTAGCTGCTACTTGGAATTGGAAAATATTTGTATGTTTATATTTATGTGTATAGACACAGATATTTGAAGCCGACTGCAGGGATAAGATGCTTTTTCAGTCAAAATCAAGAGGCATTACAAGCAAGAAAAGAACAGGAGATGGCTCTGGGTCTGTTTACAAATCTGTGGGCTCGTGTTGGCTTTTATTTGGAGAACTTGCTCTCATTGAGGCTTTGCAGAGAATGAGGAGGCTTTTTAGACACTGGGGTGTGTTCTGTGGTGCCTGGGGCAGGCACAGCAGAGGATGTGGGGATGGCACAGGCAGAATGGAAAGGAGGGCTGGGATGATGTCTGAGGGTTTCAGCTTTTCTATTTTTCATGTATTTGTAATCCTGCAATTCTTTAATGTAGAACTCTAAACTCCATGTGCAGTGTGAGCTGCTGCTTACCCATTTTGGTCAGACACAACAATTCCTCTCTAGGCCTGGGGATCAAGGACACCTCACTGTCCCAGGCCCTGAGAAATGTAAAAGTGAGTTGGGGGGAGCAAACTTGGTGTAAATGACTTCATCACCTGAGGCAGTAATTGGAAGATTAACCCCCAACATGCACGTGGACCAAACTTATAAAAGTGTGAAAACCTGTGACCCATGGTCCACTTTTAGATGTAGCCCCTGGGGTGCTGAATGCACCTGAAAGCCCTTCAATAAATAGAACTTCTTTTTATTCTCTTTATTTTGTCTGGCCTCTGTTTTTAGGTAGCCCCAAAAGGCATCAGGGACACCAGGACACCCAGGGTTACAGCATATTTGGGACCCAGGGCTGAGAGCTGGGGGTTGGAGCTAGGCGGGAGCCAGGCCACGCTGCTGAGCTGCTCCATTCATCCCACACTGTTGGAAATGCAGAGAATATTTCTCCGCATGTTTTGAAGGATCCAAACCCTCTAACAAACACTGCTTTTAACCTTCATCCATGGAAAGGGCTTCCCAGGCTCTGGCATGAAACAGAACTTTCAACAATGTAAATTAGATAGTAGCAGAATATGTAATTCATCACAGGGGAAGAAATTCAGATTTTTGGGTTTGTTAGCGTGGTAAGGAGATGAAGACAAGCTGGAGGATCCTTGTGGTTTTTAGGTTTCTTTCTCCTTCTTCATCTCCTCCATATTCTGCAGTGTTGGGGACACAGGACCATTGGGCACAATTTGCTGCAGTGTCACGTAAATAGAAATTTAGTTAGTTATTTTTAGAAAAGTAGAAAAAATGTCCATTCTTGGTGATAATTGGGTGAATGATCTTTAAGATAACCTTGATTCTGTGTGTTGGAGGCTTTTTGGTGCCTTTTCTCCCTCACACCGAGCTGTGTAAAGCCTGGTGTGCAGAAATTTCTGATCAGAAAATAATAAGCAACCTGGAGAAGAACAACCAAAAGACCTGTTTGCCTTTTTACTTAATAAGGACTTGGGAAAAGGCCTCTCCTGTCAGGGGAGAGACTTGAGGGAGTGAAAGAACTCCAACATCACACAATGCCAGGGATGATTTAGCCAGGGCATTGTGAGGGACCCAGAGGGAACCCTTCCTGAGGGCTCCCAAATAGTACAAATCCACAGCTCCCAGCAAAGCCTCCCCACCTGGGCACCAAGTGGGCTCTGCCTCCTCAGGTGTGTGAAAAACAAAGTTGACTTTCCTGGTAAAATTTTAGAAATTTAATAGAAGACAATAAGGGTAAGACAATAAAGCAAAAAGTTAAATATGGCCGGGTGCTTGGAATCCAGCCAAGTGCACACCCTAACTCAGAAGGCATTTCTTCAAATGCATCAACATGTTGCATATTCATAGACCCTCATGCATTATTTAAAAACATTCCTTTGAATCCCTCCCCCCTTTTCAACTTGTCCTTCTCCTTTCTATTTTATTTCTCTTGGTGGCTCCAGTCCATTGTTGATAACAGATGATCGATAAATTTCTTCTCTGGGGGGGTCTGGTGTCTGTCACATCTTCTTCATCTAAATAGGATAATCCAAGAATATGAAGAATTTCCTGATTATCTTTTTATTCTCTGAGATAGTTACAAAAAGCTTTTTTGCATCACACTATCATTTCTGAGTTTTGTTAACAGCAGAAATAGAAGAAACTATACCGATACAGCCACGTTTTTCTACATTACACATATAGCATTCGTTTTAATATTTGTGAAACGCCAACTTTACAATATGCACTTATAACAGGTGTGTGAAAATTGTGACATTTGAGGAGGGCTGGGTGTGGAGGTGATGATGGAAAAAAGGCTTTGCTCGTTATCCACCGTGCTGAGGCCTGAGCAGCAGGCCCAGCCCGAGCTGAGTCCTGGCCACTGTGGGATTAACACCATCGGTGTTATTTGGCTAAAAGAGATGATAAATTCACTCTAATCTCGTGTAGTTATCTGCAAGAAATGTATCATTTTAAGCCGCTTTCCCAGCTGACATGACTAGAGGCCTGTTTTAGGGTTTTTTAGGGGGAAACACTCCCAGCTGAGGCCTGGGCTCAGGCCAGGCCCTGGTCCTGGTGTGACATCAAATCCAGGAGTTTCTGTACTAAAAATAGAATCAAGTCACTTGGACTTGCTAATTTGGGCCTATAAAAGCTGAAGCCACTTTTGGGGCAAATTTTGACACCTCATCTCTGTGTGGAGGCACCGTGTAGGACTTTCCCAGCTGCTGGGAAGGGTTCTCCAAGGGAGACATCATTCAGTGGTTGCAGACTCTGGATGATGGTAATGTTGGTGATGGATCTTTCTCAGTCTTTATCCTTTCCCTCGTACAGCTTAAAACTTTCTATATCCTGACAGATAGATTTTTCTGCTGTTCTAAGGTTTTCATGACTTATATTCAACGCACTACTTATTGTTAAAAGTACTTGCTCACTTTCTAAAATATCTTTTTACTTTCAGAATCAACATCTACAGCACATTTTCTCTTCTTTTCTGCTCCTGATGCCTGCTTTATAATTTTCCCAAAAATCCTTTATCTTAAATGATTCCCACACTTTGCTTATTTTTGCTTGTTGCTAAAGCCTAGCACGCAGTTTTACTGGATATATAATTTTAATTTTTTGTTGCCTTTATGTTCATAGTAAAATAAGACCATTCTTTCCATTGGTGTCTACGGTCTGTAAATCATGTGGCAGGACACATGGACAGGACAGGCAGGGGACACCTGGATGGGTGTCAGGAGGGACATCCCAAAAGGGACATGGACTGAATTTGGAAAAGGATTTGTCAGTTGTCCCCAGCTTTGGAAAGAAATGGAAGGAACTGGGTTTACCCCAAGAAAATTCTGGGTTTGTATCAAATAAGAATTTTCTCTCATAGGGCTGCTCCAACAAAATTAATTGTAGCAAATAATTGAAGGCTGTGGGAAGGGGGTTGAAAATCAGGTTTTTCTTGATATATTTTTGAACTAAAAGCAGTACAAAAGAAGTTAATTTCTCATTTATACATTTCTTCCTTTTTACATGAAGAGCATGTGAAAAACTATAGGCTTGGAGCCAAAGAACTGGCTGGGATTTAGGCAACCAGTTTGGATAATTAATGTGTGAGTATGTGAATTGATGAAGCCTACAGAAAATTATTCAGAGCCTCTAAAATAAATGATGCTTGAATAGACTCAGTGAGCTCTGTTATTTTTATTTAATTCTAATACTCTTGTAGGTGTGTATAAAAAAAGAAAAAACCGAACTGATTATGAGCTGTTTGCTGATGGTTCAGTCATGCCTGAGCTTTTATTTGTCTGATTTTTATGCTGAAAAACACAGAAAATTTTGGTTTACCACTTTCATGAGCTCTTCATACCATGGCCAGTAACTTGAGTGGCTCCAAGCCTTGTCCAGCCTGGCCTGGGACACTTCCAGGGATGGGGCAGCCACAGCTTCTCTGGGCAACCGTGCCAGGGCCTCACCACACTCTCGGGGAAGAATTTCACCCCAATATTTAATTTAAATGTGCCCTCTCTCATCTTAGAGCCATTATCCCAGCATTTTCCTGCTCCAGGAGGGCTTTTGCAGGATGAGGGTGCAGAAGACTTTTCACCAAGTCTTGGAAAAATGGAATTTTCCTCTGAAAATAATTCCCTGTTCCACTGGGAACTGGGCCTCCACCACCCAACCACACTCCAGCCATCACCATCTTGGGCTAGAAGTGAAAATAAAGAGAATGAAAGCCCCAGATGGTTGGGAAGTGTGCAGGAGGCAGCCAGTGGGAAGCGCTGTCCCTGCTGCAGGAGAAAGATGGAGCTGTGGAATTGCTGAATTCATCAATTCCCACCCTCAGGGCTCCTTTCCTCGGGTGCTGAAAGGATCCTGGGATGCTCAGGCTGTCTTAGTGATTGCACTCTGCTCCCAGATGAGCAGATAATAATGTTGGGAACGATTTCCAGTCGGTGTTAGGGGAGGTTTATAGGGATCAAATGGCACAGTGAGCTGGAAAATCCTCCCCATTGCTGTGGCTGCTCCCTGGCTGCTGCTGACACTGGGACACGGGTGGGTCTGCCTTGCTCAAAGCACAGTGGGGGCATTGCAGTGTAATTAACTCCCATCATTAGGCCAGTTTTTTAGAGAGAAAAAACATCATCATCATCATCATCATGACCATCATCAATAAAGGGAGGTTTGAATGTGTTTATAATGAAGAGCTCCCAGTCCTTCCATGAGAAGACTTTGCCACCCTGTAAAGGTACAACATCAGATTTTACTTCCCACTCCTAAAATCCCAGACCAAATTTCCTGCCCAGTTATCTGCATTCCTGACATTAAGTGCCTTCTCACAAAGGATTTCCCATATATTTTAAATTTATAATGTCCTACCATCAGTCTTAGTGTAAGGGGTAAAATCCACTCCTTAGGAAGGACAATCCCCGGCCCAGGGAGATTCAACTCAGCATTGCAAATCCAGGCTAATTTGCTAATTTAATCGCTATACACAGCAAGGATAGCAAACAGGAGCAAAGAGCTGCTTGACCTGTGGGTCTGGGACAGTGCCAGCCCTGCTGGGGCAGCCCCCGGTGACAGTGTCACTGACAGTGCCACGCTTTGCCCTTTGATGGATCCTCCTTGCATTTGCTTGTTTTCACTGCCAAATGACTTTGCTCAGTGCTCTGGGCGGGACAGACCCAGCGGGATCACCTTTCCCTCTGTGAGCAGCAACCTGGAGGCTGACACCTGGGTGACACAGGATGGATTCCCTGTCTGTCAGACAGGCCAGGTGACACATCTGGATGACACAGGATGGATTCCCTGCCTGTCTGAGGGCCCAGGTTTGACCCACTCCATGGCTGGAGTTTGGGAGTTTGGGAGTTCTGTCCTTGTGCACTGGCTGCTCTCATCCTCGGTGTTCTGCTTCCTTGGAGGCACTTGGAGCTTCACCTGCCATGGGTTACACTGGGTTCCTCACTGGGAATGATCCATGGACTCACAGAAAGCTTTTCACAGACAGCTGAGCTCTTCAGGTGCTTTGGTGTAGCCTAAAATTACAGAGGGAACAGTTCTCCCCCATTCCAAACTGGATGTGGCTGGATGCTCTCACTGTTGCACACAGTATCCCACAGAAGAGAATTGTCCACCAGCACCATGGGGGCTTGTGCAGAGAGTGCTTATCAGAGAACTATTTGCATTATTAATTGCTTTTCACTATAAATTTAGCAGCTGACAATCGTCTTGTAGCAGAGAAGAGGAGATAGTCTGGAAATAATTTTGAGGATCTTGGTTGTAATGTGTGGTGCCAGGTCAGAGTCACCATCAGCACCCTGCTGCCACCATATTTTCAGAACATTTCTATCTCAATAATAATACCTTCAAAATAATTTATGGCACCAATCTCCATCCCAAAAGCTGCACCTGTTGTTAGAGGCCTGGATTTGAACACCAGCAAGGATGTGCCATGCCCATAAACCAGGGGACGCACCCTCCCACACAGGAGGGTTTTCTTCCCAGGGCAAGGAGGAAATTTCTTGTTTTTTCAGGGTTTAGTGAGGGCTTTCCCTCTGTGATGAGTGTGGAGCAGAGTTCTGGTGAGCCCTGGCTGGGTGGTACCTGTGGCTCTTGGCTGCTGGTTCCTGACAAGTGGTACCCAAGTGTTCCCTGAGTGGTCCGGGGGTGATGCTGCCAGCTGGAATCCCCACCCATGGCATGGTGCAGCGTGAGGTTCTGATTTACTTTGTTTATCCAATCTCTCCTCACCCTGTGGGCATTTATTCCTTGCCCCAGAGCCACAATCACTGCTTTAATTATGAGCATTTCCCTTAGCAGCAGCTCCATGGCTTTCATTCCCCAGAGGAATTGAAAGCTTTGAATGCTCTGTACCAGCGAGACCCAACTGTGTCTCCAGGAGCCACTGGCAGTGGCAAACCCATTTTTAAACCCCCAAAACTGAGCAGCCTCACTTCAGTAAATGCTGCTTCTAGGGTTTCTCATGATTTCTCATGTCAAAACCTCAGATAATTTGATAGGACAACAGGGAGTAACTCGAGGCCTTTAGTTTGAAATGCCTCGAAATTGTTGTAACTGGGTGTGTTAAAAGAGAGAGGGAACTTCCATATCTGAAACACCTTTTTGAAAACCACTCAGATTTTGAGGGCTAAGAAAGCAAATCCCGTATTTATTTAGGAACAAATAGAAACAAGTGGGTTCTCTCTGCTGGTTCTGCTGCAGGGATTAACAGGCACACACTGGCCTGGGTGTTGCAGTCCTTGCTCCATTTGTGCTTGGAAAAAGCTCTGAGCTACCTTTAGGTGTCCAGCTGGGCAGCTGACAGCTGAATTCTGATCCAAAAACAGGGAGCAGCAATGTTTTGTGGATATTTAATTAAGACAGCAGTCTCTCAGTGGAGGGAAAACTGCCACATTTGCCTTCAGCAGTTTCTTGGTACTTTCTCTTTAAGTGGCTCATGAGACTTTTAGTTAGGGAATTAAACTTCTTTCTCAATATGTCTCAGTCTTCAGACTTCTGGGCTGATTTTGCAATTGCTCTTCTGGTTTTAATGATCTATGTTTGGTAGGGCAGAATTTTAGTTGCAACCTAAACATCTCAGAAGAAATTTCAACAGAACAATTCAACACGAGAGTTTGAAATTGCTTGAGGGAAAACCTTTAGTGTCTGTCCAGGGCCAAATTTAATAAGCAGGTACTTTCTATTAAAGGAATTTTTGGTGGCTCCCACAATCCTTCTGATTACACCATGATTTTACCTAATGAAGTTCCCAACTGCACATGATTTTTCAGTCAGGTGCATCTGCTCCTGCTCTCATCCATCTGCATTAGGAGCTTTCCCAGTTTCCATAGTAACTGGGCAATTTAACATATCTGGCCTTACAGTATCTTACAGTGAAATACTTTGTCCATTTTATAAATGTGCAGCCAGAGGTGAGGGGGAACAAAGTGATTTGCCTAGGGTTACAGAGTTCATCTGCAGCTGAATGGGGTAAGAACATTGCTTTTTCCAGATTCCAGGGAAATGCTGGAGCTGCCAGGCTGCCTGTTCCCAGGGAGGCGTTTTGCTGGATCACATCAGCTGAAGGTTGTGTCCCAAGTGTTCCTTTTCTCAGCCTTGGAAAAGAGACTTTCAGAAATGAGGAGGCTGGGGTTGGAGCAGGGTGAGTAATGAAACCAGAAATCAAAACTTGCAAGTAATGTATTCAGCAGAAATGCCAGCCACATTCCTGGGATAAATAACTCCCGATGAATAATTCAACCAGCGTCATCACTACAGGGCACAGGAGCAGGATTGGTTTCTAATTATTTGGCCTTTTCCTCTGTAAAAGTTCAACCCAGATTCAGCCCCTGACGTGTTCCAGCTCAGGGTCTGGGTTTTGCTTGTGGCTTGGCTGAAGATAGCCCAGGGTCAGCTTTGGAGCTGTGCTGAGCACCCTCATTTCTCTGAAACCTGAAGAAACTCCAGCAGTTTGGGCTATTGCAGGGTACAAAGCCACCCTTAAAAACAAAAGAAAAAAGAAAAGGCATCTGGAGCCTCAAAACTTTGTGAAAATAGGAAAACTTTGAAAGCTGTTGAGGAATCCTGGATTAACACAGCACACAGGGAGTAGGGAAAAGGTTGGTGGCCTTTGGAACAACTTCTCACATTAATTTTCTTCCAACGCTGACAGCTTTGATTTATTACCTCAAGGCTGGTTAGAAAACACCCAGACATGAGTGAAGCCAGGAGTTATGGAAAGAAAAGGAAAATATGGTAAACACAGTGATGGATGGCTCTGGGAGACAGACAAACACTGCCCTGCTCTCCTGCTGCACCCAAATACTGGCTCCCAGTGAGGATGGGTGTCCAGCCCTGGCAGAGCTGCCTGGAATCGCTCCCAGCAGACCAACCAGGGAGGAAGCTTCCCTTGGGATCTGCTGCTTTCTCATCTGTCAGTTCAATTTCAGTGCTGATTTCTGCCTCAGAGTGGGTGTTTGGGGTTGGACTGATCATTGGGAAGCCTGTGCCGGGGAAAAAATATTGTTTGCAAGTGCTTCTTACACAGAAATCAAAACAAGGTATTATTTCCCAGGAGAAATTTGCTAAGATGAGTTAAAGAGAAGCACCAAAGTTGTGTGCTGAGGATCCCTGGCTGCTCAGGGCTCTCCCAGCCTTTTGCTGCATCAAATTCCTATTTACAAAACAAGAGCTGGTTCCACAAACTGAAGTGAACAAAATCACTGAGGAGAAAAAGTTGTCTTTAATGTCATCAATGGCTTTAAATATTTAGAAAACACCTCCAGAGCAGGCAGCAAACTTCCCTGGTTCCCAGAATTGCTGGGGTTTCAAAGAGCCAGCACTTCTCAGGGAGTCACTGCTCCAGACTTTCCCCCACAGTTTTACATTCTCCTGTCATTTACATCTCTTCCTCCAGACCGAGCCTGTTGGCCCTGTGTCCCGAAATGTTTCTCCTTAGTAAACTTTTCATAACCTCCCAAAACTGCCACAACTGCTGGAGAGAGTTCCCCGGGGTGCCAGCTGGAGCTGGCACTTGGCTCTCGGGGCTGTTTGCTTAGCTGGGATGGAGGGATGGGATGTTCCCAAGCAGCTCGTGGGACATGTGACTGTGCTTTGACCTGAGCCACTGGCCCTGCTCCAGGGGACCCTGCACGCTCCATGGGAATGTGGGAAAGTGGGAATGCTTTCCACTTGTCCCTTCCCTACCTCACCCCCAGCTCTGAGCCATCTGCTCGTGACCCCTGGCCCCACAGCCCTCAGAACTCGCCCAGAGCTGGGCTGAAGGCAACAATGAGATTCCCAAGCAGTCCAGCGCCTGTTTAATGCTGAATCAAGGGTGAGAGAGCCCTGCTTTCCCCTGTTTCACCATCACACAGCCTTAAAACTCCCAGGACCTCTGATTTATTTTACCTGCAGGGCCCCTGAGTTGTGTGTGTGGCAGGGAGGGGCTGGCACAGCTGGATGCAGATGTTTGGGATATCTTTGTGCCACTTGTCCATCCCAGAGTGCTCCTTGCAGGATGATGAATAATGCTCTTTTCCTTTAGTTTTCCTGTCAAATGCCAGTTCTTTTGCTGAAAGGGACCAGCTGTAGCCTGAAATTCCCCTTTGGAGATGCAGGAGATGTTTTTGGAGGTGATTCCAGAGGTTTTGAGGTGGTCCCCACAGCATCACAGAGCTGCAGAGTTATTTCCCAAGGCCTCAATTTATGGGTAAATGCTTGGATCCCAGGTTAGTAAATTCATTTAACCTGATTCAGCACATTCAGACAATTAAAAATTAAAAGTATATTCCAGGACTTCTCTTCCTTTTTAAATGATCAAGTTTATTACCCTAAATATATAAATTTTCCTCTTAGATTTTTGTTTAGGCACCATTTACATCACTTCCTATGTCTAGATCCTGCCTGGTTTTCTCCAGCGTGGAAGAAAATAACCTGTGAGCTCGGAGTAGTTCTCAGATGCTGAATTCCAAATCATTGAATTCAATTTGAATCCTGTTGGGTTCTGCACCTCCCCAGTTGTTCATCTCTCGTAGGTTTTATTACATTTTAGAGGATACTATTAAATCCAGCCACCCCCAGAGATACTGGTTGGACTTTCAGAGCCTAAAGACAAGGAGAGAATGGAGGAGTCCCCAGAGCTGCTTCAATTTAGCCAGGCAGAAATTTAACTTTCCTTTTAAAAAACAATGCCTGTAACCTGATATCTATTTTATAATGTTTGCAAATTTCATGTCCCTTCCTCCCTATCTTTTAGCAGTTATTAAGGAAATATTTTTCCCCTAATTTAGATTTTTTTTTTTTTTTCATTTAGCAAACATTGATTTTGCTCTTCTTCCCAGTGCTGTTCCTGCCACAATTAATGTTTTTTTGGTTTTGTTTTGCAGAGGCAACATCTGGGAGTGGGTCCTGCTCCGTCTGAGGAATTTTGTGCTCCAAGAAACATGGAGGAGGATGAGGAGCCTTGTGCTCTGTAGGGATTTTCTAGGACATCACTCTTAGCAGTAGACACTAAAACCAGAGAGTTTTAAACCGTTTCTCTTTCACGCAGTGAAAATTCAAAAGGGAGATTTGAGCCATGTGGCACACATAAAAATGAAGGCAAAACCTTTCAAATGTATCTGAGATCTGCAGAAAGGGTCGGGCGTTTTTTTTTTAGTGTTTCAAAAGTGTTGAATATTAAAAAAACCCCACAACAGGAGTTAAAATAAACATGGGCAAGTGAGTCAGTAAGAAGATATAAAATCATCAGGAAAGGCTGAGTTTGTTTTAATACAGGGATTACTGTAAACACTCTCAGTGCATGGTAACAATTTGTAGCCCATGTGTTTTGAAATATCATAACTGGTGTCAATAAACACATTAAAATTCGACTTCAAAAAGCTCTGTGGATGTTTGGAGTGTCACAAAGACATTGCAACCGGGGGATTTGGGATGGAAACAAGTATGGGAGCAATCAAACAGCTCCTCTGTGAAGAGAGGGATCTTGTCAGGCTGTTAGAGCTAAGCATCTGTGAGGGTGATTATTGCTGTGTACAGCTTCGAGCAGCTCCCAGCCCCTGATTTCTTTCTGTCTGCCTCCCCTCCCACCCTGACCTGCTGCTTTGGCTCTCCCACCTGCTGGGTCTCACTTCCCAGGCAGAATCCCTCAAAGCAGGGTTTGTTTCCCCAGACAGGGACAGCCTGATTGATTCCCAGGCCCTGGCCCAGCATGAGTCACAAATTCAGGGTGTATCTGGGCCAGGTGGCACTTGTTGGGATGGGGACAGCCCAGCCTGAGGGTTGTCCCCAGGGGCTGACTGGGGACAGAGCTCCTCCATGAGTGGGATGTTGTGGGAATTGTGTTATTCCTGCATTTCCAAGGTGCCTTTCAGCTTTGAGTTCATGTTCCACCCTGACAGTGGGAGCCATTCAGGCAAGGCATTGTGGAATCATGGAATATCCTGAGCTGGGAGGGACCCACAGGATCATCCAGTCCAGCTCCTGGCCCTGCACAGTGGTGTCCAAACCCTCGTGGAGCTCTTGGGGCCATGCCCATTCCCTGGGGAGCCTGGGCAATGCCCAGCACCCTCTGGGGGAAGAACCTTTCCCAAAATCCAACCTAACGCTCCCTGGCCCAGCTCCAGCTGCTCCTTGGGTCCTGTCCCTGTCACAGAGCAGAGACTGGAGCTGTCCCTCAGGAGGAGCTGTAGAGGAGGCCTGTGGGGTGGATTTGCTCCTCTCACTCCTGTTCCTCTGATGTCTCACAGAACCACAGGGTTGGAAGAGACCTTTCAGACCGTCGAGTCGAACCCGTGCCCTAACACCACCTCAGCTGAACCCTGGTACCGAGTGCCATATCCAATCTTTTTTTAATCACATCTAGGGATGTGTTTTAAAAACACCACCACCTCCCCAGGCACATGATGCCAGTACTCTATCACTCTTTCAGTAAAAAAACCTCCTAACATCCAACATAAATTTCCCTTGGCATAGTTTAAGACTGTGTCCTCTTAAGACTGTCCAGAATGCTCAGAAAATGAGCCATCCTACCATTCCCAAATGAGATCCTGTCACATCAGCACGAGCCAGAGCACCAGGTGAGCACAGGGTGGGTTTGGGGTTTGATGTCTCACATTGTCTCATCCACAAATTCAATTTACTGCACTTGAGCTAAACACAGACAGCCATTCCCCTTATTGCAAAGCCCACAGCACCCAAATTAATTCACACATGTCCTTTTTTAAGGTGACAGAACCAATCTGAGGGAACAGATGAGCATTCCCGTGTCCAGGTTTAATCATCCCAGTCGAGATTCCCTTGTTTTAATCCTGAACCTCATGTTGACAGCAGAGTGCTCCATGTGCAGGCCAGGCAGGATTAAATGGGGCTTCTTGGGGGATGTTTGGAACAACCTTTAAAATGCTGAGGGCACCTGTTGACATTAATAGAGCAGCATGTGTGGGAGCAGGAGGAAAATCCAGCCTGGATGTACACAACTATGGAGGGGATTGGGAACATTGCTGACACTTAACACGTGTTGGAGTCAAAGCAGGATGGAAATAACAGCCCCAGAGACGACCCCTGGTTCCATGTTTTAGGAATTTACCTAGGGTACAAACATGTCTGCACACAGGCAGCCTTTGCTTGCACTGAAATTGCTGTTTAATCCATATTTTTGTTTGGAATCTGCCCCCGATTCATCAGCACCTTCCTGGAGTCACTGTAGCACCTTTACCATGCAAGCTGCAGGGAAGGGTAATTAAATTTAATAGAAGCCACCCTTGCTTTGAAGCTGCCCTGGTTTTAGGGCCACAAGGAGAAGCAATTAAACTCCACAAGCCATGGATTTAAGCTGAAGGTAGAGAGTAATTTATTTATTTTTTTAAAGGAAATTTCCTTAGTAAACGGATTTGAATTGTCAGATCTGATTGGATTTTAAAGCTATAGAGATTTCCTTCTTTGAGAGTTTTTCTTCTTTTGAAGCAAAATGAAATTACTTCAAAGTTTCATGATTTTATCAAAAATTAGTGTTTAAATGAGGTAACAAGGAAAGAGAAAAATATTCTAGAATGCCATAATCAGTGCCAAAGTTACCTCTAACTATTTAAAAATGACTTTTTGGAGTTTCCTATAAAAGATCGGTTAGAAAAGGTCTGATTCCAGCACAGACATTGTTCAGAAAAACAAACTTTTAACTCAGTTAATATTTAGAAAGAGAAAAAAAGGTCCTAAACTTCACCAACTCGTGGAAATATTTGAAGGACCACAGCTAAGCCAGAGGTACAAGTAAAAAATCTCATCGGTTTCATCTCTCTTTCCCTCCCAGAATTCCCAGGTGTGCAGGGATCCAGGACCTGTGGGAGCAGCAGCTCCTCCACTGGGGGATCCTTCCCTCTGAGGTCTCTGGAACATTTAGGGTTTGGATTCTGAACATTATTTTTGACCTGATTAAAACCATTTCCTTTCGAAACCCAGCAAACCCCCAAAGAGAGTGCAAATATAAATCAATGCAAATGCAATTACTGCAACCCACCCTCCTCTGTGCCTCGGGGGCTGGAAAAATCCATCAATTCTCTGCTGGAATTTATCTGGGAAGGAGGAACACCCCATCCCACTTCCAGGTACCAGCCCTGAATCAAAGGCTCTGGGGTAGATGGATCCCAGGAGGAGACAGCACTGCCAGTGCAGCTGCAGGGGAGTGGGAACATGGAGAACTGGGAACATGGAGATCGGGGAACATGGAGAACTGGGAGCATGGAGAACTGGGAGCATGGAGAACTGGGAGCATGGATGGTTGGGAGCATGGGAGACTGGGATTTTGGAGGACTGGGATCCCAGGAGACTGGGATCTTGGAGGTTTAGGAGCACAGAGGAGTGGGATCTTGGAAAACTGGGGTCACAAATGAATGGGAGCACAGAGGTCTTGGACCACAGAGACCTTGGAACACAGAGGACTGGGATTTTGGGACTGGGATCATAGAGGACTGGGAAAGTAACCCAGGCCTAAAGGGATGTTTTGTCTTTTCCTTTCCCAATGGAAATTGGGACAGTTGCATCCTGGGATAGGCATGGAAAAGATTTGGAGGTGTCTGTTTGGATTTGGACAAGGAATCCTAGTGCTGAGAGGGGCCCATCACTCCGTTGTGCCCCAAAGAAGAAATGGCTGAGATGAAGTTTGAAATTTTTCAGGCCAGGCGGATTCTGGGCCACCATAAGGTCCCTGCCAAGGCTGTCACCTGCCAGGTGACACTGCCAGCCTGGATTTCAGGCAGAGGTGTCACCAAACACCTGGTGAGTGCCCAAATATAGGGCACTGCATCAGCACAGCAGAGGGAAATTGCCAGGACTACGCAGCAGAAGCTGTGTTATGTTGCTTCAGATCCCAGCCAAAATATGCAGGAAAAGCCAGAAAACTTGAGCTGTGAGGACATTCTCTCTGATGGATGGGCTGTCAAGGCAAGGACAGCAGCTATTCCAAGCTCCTGAAACACACACAGAGGCAGAAATCCCAGAGCCAGGAGTTGGGAGGATGGTCCTCTGGAGCATCACCAAATGTTGGGAGCATGGCCAGCCCAACATGGTCAGAAATGTGCTCCTGTTGGGCAGGTTCACTCCATTCCAAGTTGTCAGAGAGTCTTCTGAAGGAGCTCCAGGCAGGAGTTCCCAACACAGCTCATGTGGAGGCTGTTTCACCCCGAGGCTGGATGTCCTCCACGTGGATTGGTGCTTCCATGCTTGGCAGCTTAAGAGCATTTAGGAATATGGGAACTACCATGGGAGGCCATAATGAGGTTGGACCAGCAGTGCTCAAAAAAAAAAAACCTTTTGAAAATTTCAGTAGGACCATCCAGGGATTTTTTTATTTTTTAAAGTGCCAATCTGACCAGCTGGAGAGCACTTAATAAATCAGTACAAAAATAATTGATTTATAGTAAGTGATTTTATAGCTTACTAAAGAAAGGTCCCTTGTGCATTGGGCTAAAGAAAGAGTCCTTGTTCAGAGCATTATTGCCATCCAAGATGTTGGGTTTAATTCTAGAAATGTGTTGATCCCTGCTAGAACTGCAAACAGTTTGTCAGACTTTTAAACACTTGGGAAGGAGCCCCCTCCACACTGTGCCCGCAGGGACTGGCTCCGTGCCACACCCTGTAAACTGCCAGGGCCTGGAAAGAGAAGGGGGAACCAGGGGGCTCAGGGGGGCTGTGACCCTTCCCCTCAGCCCTGGGGATCTCCTGAAGGAGCTCAGAGGGCGCTGGACTTCCAGGGTTGTTTTTGCTCTCAGAAGGAGTTGGTGTGGCTGTCAAAGCAGAGCTCCCACACCTGTGAGATGCTCTCACATCTCTGTGCTCTTGGCAGCCTTCCTGTGGGATTTGCTGTGGCACATCCCATAAAACATCATGTCTGTTGTCCCCCTCTGACGTGTCACCAATAATCCAACAACAGAACAGTGTGAGGCTAAATTTAGATAATAATGTCCATTAAAATTATTAAATTAGGGAGCACAGGGTGAGAGGTACCTGACTTGGGGTTATTCTTAGAGGCCTCCTCAAGAGATATTTGATGTCAGGGACGTGAGGGGTCAATCCCAAGCTGGCATCAATCCTCTTTGGGAAAAGCTAAATGTATTGGAGGAAATGTTATCTCTCTGTCTTATCACCAAGTGCTGGGGAAAGTGATGATCCTGAAAAGATTTGCTGAAATTACTAAACAAATCTGCCCTGCTGTGTTCAGTGTTTATAAATAATTCCACTGGTGTAAATATCCTGGCTAATTGAACTATGGAATTCCTAGGAAAGGTGTGAATTTTCAGCAATTAAATGTAAATTCAATCAAATAATTTGAAAGTTATGTGTTTACAGAGACCTTTATCCACACCTGCCACATCTGTGCACTGCTTCCAGGCAGGCAAGAGAAATCACATCTGAATTTCTGCTTGGCCCTGTGATTTATAAATTGTTCAGGAACAACTGGGAGCAATCCCCTGAAGGTACTTGGGAGAACTTGGTGACTCTGCTGAGGACTGGCAGGAAAAGAGCAGAAATCTGCCTTGTTCATCACTCAGTGCCTGTGCTCCTGCAGCTCCGGGCATGAATCTCCAAACTCATGGATGCCCTCTGCTGCCTTGGGACCGAGCAGCCACCTGTCACCTCCTCCCGCGGCCCTGACAAGGATCTCGGGCTCTTTTCTTTTCCTGCAGGACACTTTTCCTTTTCTGCAGGATATTTCCAGGGCTCTGGAGGAGGCAGGGCCACTCCTGGGCTTAGCTAGCCTCGGCAGGGCACAGAAGGAAATCAAACAGGGGAAATCAAACGGGCTGGGATCCAGGACGTGTGCAGGGGATTTAGGACAGCTCCCCAAACCCCACCAAGCCCCATTTTCTCTGAGATCAAGAATAAAGAGAAGACTCGGGGAAAACCACAAGGCTTCCCAAAGCTGAGATCCATGTTACCCCACCGAGTTAATGCAAGAATTCAGAGCGCCCCGGAGCTGTCCTGGAATCAGGATCGAGCAATCCTGGATCTCTCCCCGTCTGGGTCCTTTCCATCCGCTGGAAAAGGGGAACAAACCGGGAGAGCTTGGGGACAGTTCAAATTTCACAAGCTCCCTGAGTTTTGCATGGAGAAAGGATTCGTAGTGGCTGAAGGTGTTTAAGGCAAATACATTTTTTTTAAAAAGTGCAAAACATCTGATGAGAAATATAATAATAAATAATTTAAAAATTGCGGGGAAAACAACAGAGGGCAACGGTGAAAAGGGAGGGGAGGGGGATGGGAGGTGATGGGAGGGGAGTGTAGGTTTAGGGTATGGGGGAGCGTAGGGGAGGGGAGTGGGAGGGGAGATGTAGGAGGGAGGGAGGGGGAAAGGGTGTGAGGGGAGGAGTAGGTGGAGGGGGAGGGGGATGGGAGGGTGGAGGTGAGGGGGAGGAGGGGAGGGGGAGAGGGATGGGGAGGGTGAAAGGAAAAGGTAAAGTAAAGGGAAGGGAATAAAGGTGGGAGGGGGAAGGGGAAGGGGAAAGGGTGTAGGAAGAGAAAAAAGGGAGCAGGAAAGGGGGAAGGGGACGGGGGAAGGGGACAGGGAAGGTGACAGGGGAAGGGGAATGGAAGGGGAAGGGGAAGGTCAAGGGGAAGGGAAGTGAAGGGAAGGGAAGGGTACAGGGGGAAGGGGAAGGGGAAGGGGAAGGGGAAGGGGAAGGGGAAGGGGAAGGGGAAGGGGAAGGGGTGTTCCCAGTGACACCCAGAGAGCTCTGTGAATGCTTTGAATGAGATTTCACCCTCACAGAGCATTGCTGGTGTAATCCGAGATGGATCCATTGATACCACACTCATTTTACATCCAGGGACCCAGGTCAGCTCCTCCCAGCTGAAAATCCTTCAACAGCCCATCATTACTGGTGTGCAGCACTGCCGGGACTGGGCTGGCCTGGCTGTTTCCATTCCCCTCTCAGGCACGACTTTGCTCAAGGGCACACCACGAGATAGCAGAACTTGGCACATGTTCCCTGACTCCATTTCAGCCTCCTGGTCACCTTGTGTTGCCATGGCTTCACAGGGCACTGGGAATTCATTCCCTCGCTTTTATTTCAGTTTTGGTTTGGACGGGCTGAGGTCTCAGGCATTTGGGACTTGATTCCCTCAGCTCCAATACCAGAGGGAAGGAGTTGCAGGAGTCCTTCCTCTGATGTATTCCCACCTGTGCTGTGGAAACATGCAGGATTTAAACTGTAAATTTGTCCAGGTAGGGGGTGGAGTGTCCCCTCTCTGGAAACGTTCCAAACCCACCTGGGTGTGTTCCTGTGCCACCTGCTCCAGGTGACCCAGCCTTGGATGATCTCGAGAGGTCCCTTCCAACCCCAGCTATCCTGGGATTTTGTAAACTCCTGGGATCTTTCTGGTCCCAGGAAAGCATCACCAGTCTGGTAAGCAGAGGACTGGTTATGAGGATTAAAGAGTGGGAGCCAAAGACCATCACTACAAATTTCCCTCTTTTCCTCCTTCTCCCCCAGCTCTCTGCTGACCATGATGCATTGTCTGGAATATCCCTTGTGTCACTTGGGGGCCACCTGTCCTTGCTGTGTCCCCTCCCTTGTGCATCCCAATCCACTCCTGGTGGGTGAGGAGCAAAGAAGGCCTTGGCTCTTTGTAAGCACTAATGAAAACATCCCGTGGTTATGCACACTGCTCCCAGCACAAATCCCAAACAGCCCCACACCAGCTACCAGGAAGAAAATTAACTTTATCCCAGCAAAATCTGGTAATTTTTTCCTTCCCTTTCTCCCTCCCTCCCTCCCTAAGTCTCATTTAAGTTTCTATCCAGCAGCAGCTCTTTATTTTCTTTTAAATGTCAAACAATTCATCATTTTGCACTTTGCCCATTCCCCGTGAATGTGAAGGTTTTATTGGAACTCCGTGATGTCAGCCCAGGACAATGCTCAGTGATTACCCCAAACAATGAGGTTCTTGTCACCCTGCCTGGTTTTGGGTGCAGGCTCTGCAGAGCTGCACCAGAGCTCTGGCCTTGTCCCTGTAATTACACTCACAATAAACCCCCTGCATTCAAACACACACTGCACAGTCCTCGTCTTTATTATTCCACTCTCCTGTCCCTCATCCACACTGAAAGGTGCTCTTGCCTTGCCCTGAAGGTCCCAAGGATGGACAATTTGTCCCCAGATCAGCTGGATACAGATGCCAAGGGCAGCTCCTCCAAAGGGCACAGAGAAAGTTGGGAATGGAGCACCTTTGTCTCCTGAGTGATGCTCAGAGAGCCCAGAACAGGCCCAGCAGGCAAGGTCAGGGCTGAAGTGCCTGGATAAATCGTGTTTTTCTTCCCCATCCATGGTCAGAATGAAAGGATTCTGGGCAGCCTGGCCCTGGCAAATCCAACAGTGGGAAGGTGGCAGCAGTCAAAGCTCCTTGGAAATGCAGCAGTGGCTGTCCCAAAACCCAGGAATGCCTAAGGATCACTGAATCATGGAATGGTTTGGCTTGGAAGGGGCTTCTAAAACCCATCTAGTACAACCTCCCTGCAATGAGTAGGGACATCTTCAACCTGACCAGGGCTCAGAGCCCCGTCCATCCTGGCCTTGGATGTTCCCAGGGATGGGTCAGGAGCAGAGATAGGGCTGCAGTGCAGGGGTGAAACATCTGGAACACTTGGATGTAGCCAGGAAGGATAAGGGACAGGAAAACACCAGCACTGATCATGAGCACCTCCATCCCATGATTTACTGAGCAATTTGCAGGTCCAGCTCCATTTCTCCCACTTTGGGAACATCCATGTGAGTCCCTTCCTCTTGAGAGGAAGAATGAAGGAACATTCCAGAGCTTTTCCAGGTGGAGATGTCCTTGCCTGCAGCAGGCTGTAGCTTCTCAGGGTGAGAGAGGCTGTGCAGTTGTTACCCCCAGACCCACACGTGCACCCACACACACACAGATTTTATGAAGCCATTCCATGCAAGGATTTTATGTATGTATATATTTTTTTTTATTTGGAAAACTTCAGAGTGCTGTTTTTTCACACACAGTAAAGTTAGCTTTGCTGAGATTCATTAGTCCCCTTTCCCCCTGTGTGTAAATGGATCTCTCTCAGTTATGCAATGCAAGGGTACACAACCATGAAAAGTGCAGAGCCAGCCAAAAAAAGCATTGTTCTGAACTCGGACGTGTAAAATATTCATATTCAATAATAAAAAAATAAAAAACCCCAGCCCTTAATAAAAAATTCACGGCGTAAAATATGCATTGTCCTCCCATCCCCAGGGCTGCAGCCCTTTCCAGCCCAACACGTTCCTGGGGTTTTCACTGCCTTGTTGGACTCCATTAATTCCAAACCAATTCACCCGCAGACATCCCGGGATTAGGTGCCTAAATTGATTCTGGTTTCTCTGAGGGCACGGTGTCCATGGCTGCAGGAGCTGGGGCTGCTCAAAGCACCCAGGGGATGTGTGGCAGGGCTGTCCTCATGCTAGTGGCATGTCTGGGCACCCAGTGCCACACTGGGCACACACACAGCCAGGAGAGCTCTCCCAGCAGGGTTTGCATCCCCTCATTACCCCTCTGTCTTCAGGAGCAAACTCCCAGGGGCTGACAGGGCTGAGCAGCTCCCTAGGGAGGAGAGAGCAAATTGGGAACACCCTGAGGTGTTCTCCATCCCTCTGGTCCTGCAGAACCCCCCGTGGAGCTCTCACAGGGAAGATGGAATGAAAGGGTCCAAAGGGAAGCAGAGACAGGTGGGAAGAACCACCTGGCTAAAGGATTCAGCAGAGCAAGGGGTGTTCTCCAAAATTCCCTCCCTCTCTGCTCCCTGTGACAGAGACGGGACCCAGGGAACAGCTGGGGCTGGGCCAGGGGAGGTTTCAGTTGGATTTTGGGGAATGTTGTTCCCCCAGAGGCTGCTGGGCACTGCCCAGGCTCCCTAGGGAATGGTCCCAGCCCCAAGAGCTCCAGGAGGGTTTGGACAACGTTCCCAGGGATGCACAGGGTGGGATTGTTGGGGGGTCTGTGAAGGGCCTGGGCTGGACTGGATTGTCCCTGTGGGTCCTTCCAGCTCAGGATATTCTTTGATTCCATGATTCTGTGATTTAATTCAGATATTTCTGCATCCCCACCTGGAGCTCCAGGGCCAAATTGCCTCAGTGTGTGTGTCCCAGTGGGTGGGGACAAAAGGACAGGACAGAGGAGACAGAGCAGCATCACCTGGGACTGGAATTAAACCACCAGGCCCTGCCCAACAGGTGCCCTGAGCTGCTCTTTTGTCATTAAAAGCCACTAAGCTGGACCCAGAAGCCCAGAACTGGAAGGGAATATTAAAGTGTTATTATGAAAGTTGCTAAAAAAAAAAATAAATAAAGAGAACACAGGAACAGGAGGAAGGGCTCTGGCACTTCAATTTTATGAAGATATATGGGAGAAAAGAATGAGAAACTCCCAAAAAAACAATGCCTGAGATGTTTCTTTTATCTTAAGTACAACCAGTTCAACAATTTACACAGAATGACTCCCAAAGAGTGTAAATCAGGGAATGTAAGAGATGTTTTAAAAAGGCCTCCAAATATAATTTCTTTACCTCCCACGTTCTCAGGCCAAATATTTTAAATGGAAAAGCATGTGGGATAAAGAGCATGGATATTATCTGTGACTTTAAGGCCCATTCCCAGCAAGGTGATTAGTTCTGTGTCTCCAGTCTGATATTTATAAAGAAGGAAAAGGAAGGAGAGGAAGAAAACTCAGAAAAATAAGAAGCTGTGACCACAAGTGGCAGTATGGAAATAATAAAAAAGTGCCACGATGAGACAGCTGCCAGTCATGGTTGAGATTTTTGGTGGGAAAAAGGAGCTGAAATTGTTCTTTCTCAGTTCTGTTGGGCGTCAGATTTGAGCCACAGCACTGGGATGCCTTGAAGGGAACTGGTGAAGGAACTGGGAGGATGAAGGGAAGGGAACTGGGAGAATAAAATTAAGGGACTGGGAGAATGGAGGAGACTGGGAGGATGGAGGGGACTGGGAGGATGAAGTGAAGGAAATTGGGAGGATGAAGGGGATTGGAAGGATGAAATGAAGGAAACTGGGAGGATGAAATTAAGGGACTGGGAAAACGAAAGGGACTGGGAGGACGAAGTGAAGGAAATTGAGAGGATGAAGGGGCTGGGAGAATGAAATAAAGGGAACTGGGAGAATGAAATGAAGGGAACAGGGAGAATGAAGTGCCCTCAGTGGCTTTGAGTAACATCCCAGCCTCCCCATCCCAATTCAGTACATCCAGCTCCATCCCCTGTCCCTCAGTGCTCCTGCAGCCTCTGGGTCTTCCCCGCTTGCTTTTTTCCAGGAATCTCTCCCTGAGGGCACAGAGGGGAACTCGGTGGTGTTGGAAACATTTCTCCCTCTGAGGTTCCCCAGACAGCTCGGACCTGCTGCTGTCAGAGCCCTGCTCCAACCCAGGAGCCCCTCAGCCCTTGGAATGCAGAGGAGTTGAGGAAATGTGGGAAGATTCAGCCCCTCGGATCCTTTGCTACCCTGACAAATCCAAGTGGAAATTCAGGCGCTGCCAAAGCTGTTTCATTCACGGATTCCTATGGAAAACAGAATTTTCAGCACAGCACAGCAGAGCAGGGGAGCTGTGCTGGTGGTCTGGTGACACCCTCTGAAGGACTTCCAGCCAAAATAATATGGATTTCCTGGAAGCACATCCCCCCAGAGGAAAAGATCATGGATTTTGGAGGTGTCCAAGACAACAGCCCAGATGCTGATTCCAGCTCTGCTGCTGTAAAGCCACTGCCTTCAGTGGATGGAAGCAGAACTGTGGGGGTTTTACTGCTGAGGTCATTGCTCCTCTGTGAGGGGAGGGATGGATCCCTGCATGTCCAGAATGCCTGGATAACCTCCAGCTTGTAGGCTCAGAAGTTACATTTCCAGAGCTATCACAGGCTTTCCAGGGCAAGTCACCAAGATCTGGGTTCATCCCATCTGACATCTATAACTGAACCAAAAAACTCGGATTAAGATAAGGGAGAGAGACAGACTTCACCTGCACATGAGCTGCTGAGTTTTTATCATCTCCATTTATTGAAAATAAAAGCTTTTGGGACTGGTTCCTGATTTAATTCTCTTCTTTATAGACATCAGTAGAACTGATGGTGCTGAAATGCTGTGGAAAAGATGAAGTCCACTTTCAGAGTGAGATTTTTTTTGTTATTAGAAGGTTGCACCTGAAAGTTGGAAGAAGTGAACAAATAAAAAAGTTACTGAGGGCATTTGAAAGTGAAAATCAATGTGGTCGAAGATCCCAGCAGTGAGCAAAATCAACTCAGCCCAAATTCCCAGTGCCAGACCCCCAAAATCTCCAGAGCCACCATCAGGCTGCCAGAGCATTCACCAGCAGTTCCATCAGCCAGACCCACCTCCAGAGGGTTTTAATTCAAAATTATATTTACCAGGAAGTGTCTGTGTCATGAGCAACTGAATGTGTGAGGTTGTTCCTTCAGAAGCCACAGAACTGATTAAACCCAACAATACTCCATGAAATTACATCAGATTTTTTTTTCTCCTCGCTTGTCCTGAGGAATTCCCCAACTCCAAACCTGTTCCAACTGGCACCATCCTGCACTTGAGCTCCAATATCAGTGCAGTCTGTGATGGTTCCAATTTTTCTGGTGAGGGATTACATTAAATCCAAATAATTCTTTCCATGGGGGATTACAGAGCCACTCTGGTTTCAAACGTTCCCATCCAGGAGTGAGGAATTCTGGGGTGTTTGTCCCTTCCTTGGATATGACAGACAACATTTAGTTTATCTGGGCATAAATCCATGTCATTAATTTCATTCCTAATAATTCAATTCCTAGAGGAAGCTGATGGAACAGCCCATTGTAAATCCAGTCTTTGTATTTTGGCTGAATGCCTTTGGATTATTAATTCCACATAAATTACTCGGTGCTCCCCATTTCGGTGACTGAAAAGCTTCTGCCTGAGATAAAAACTCACCTGGAGGAACTGTCAGCCACTGCTGAATGTGGCTCACATTTGAGGGGTGAATTTCTGCTGATTAACAAGAGTCTGGATCAAATTTCCACTTTAAAAAATCGGGATTTGCTGTTCCACCACCAGAGTCTACTTCAGGGATTTTTTTTTGGCAGTGGGGTTTAGAGCAGGAAAATAGGAAATGAACTGGAAAAATTTGAAGACTACAGCAAACAAGAAAATCCTGGAAGGAACACACTCTGGAGATCCACCCCGGCCATTAATAATATGGAAAGATTTCATTAGGAAAAGGGAGAGAGAAGAGAAGAAGAAAGGAACTGCAAGGAGAAACATGGGATAAAAAAATCCTGCATTAAACCCCACACTCCTGGCTACAGATCATGGAATCAAAGATTCACAAAACCATTTAAAGTTGGAAAAGATCTCCAATACCACTGAGTCCAACCTTTGGCCACCTTGTCCCTAGCCCAGAGCACTGAGTGCCACGTCCAGCCCTGGGACACCTCCAGGGATGGGCACCCCAAACCTCCCTGGGCAGCCCCTGCCAAGGCTTGACCCCCCTTTCCATGGGGAAATTCCTGCTGGAGATGTCCCGTGGGGTCTGAAAGGGCTGCAGGGTCTGGACTGCTGTGTGGGGCTGAAGGTGCTCAGGGGAGATGCTCCAAACCCAAACCACAGCAGGAGCAGCTCCTCTGCACCAAGGCTTGGAAATAAAGCAAATTAAGTTTGTTAATGACACTGTGGTCCCCTAAGGAAGGAATTTCTTCTGATGGGAACACCCCTTCTGCCCTCTGCTGAGGAGCTCCTTGCAGCAGGAGCAGCCCCCCAGAATAAGGGAGCTTTACTGAAGAGGGCATCATTCTTAATTCTTCCCCCTCTTCTTCTTCCCTTCCCCAGCCCACAGCTCCCCGAGGCCACTCAGGCCCTGCTGAAGGGGCCAACCTCCCAAAACATCCTCAGGAGTGCACCTGAGGTGCAGGGGTGGCACCTGAATCCTGCCACCCACAGTGATGCCTTAAGATTTTAGTTTCTTTATTTTCCGTATATCTGTAATCCTGCAATTCTTGAGTGTAAAACTCTAAACTCCACACAGAGTGTGAGCTGCTGTTCTCCCAGTTTGCTCAGGCACAATTCCTGTCCAGCACTGGTAATCAGGGGCACCTCACTGCCTCAGGCCCCAGGAGATGTGAACAAGAGTGAGTTTCGCGACAGAAAACTTGGGGTAAAAGACTTCATTACCTGAAGCTGTAATTGGAACGTTAACCCCCAATATGCAAATGGACCAAACTTATAAAAGTGTGAAACCCGTGGTGCATTTTGGGTGTAGCCCCTGGGGAGCTTTGTCTGCCCTAAATGTACCTGAAGACCTTTCAATATCTAGAACTGCTTTTTATTCTCTTTTTCTGCTTTTAGGTAGCCCCATAAGGTATCAGCCGAGCCCCGGGCGTGGGCACAGGGTGCCAGTGCCTCAGGGTGCTGTCACCTGCCCTGGCAGGGCCCAGGGAAACAGCAAATTGTCCTGGACAAAGGAAAATCAGGGCCCTCCCTGCAGCGTGGACCTGCAGAGATTCCCTGGTAGCCAGAGAGCCCCGTGACCTCAAGCACTTCTGGCTGCTGTCACCTACAAGCAGTGTTCTCAACTCAATATGTTTTTCCCCTGGAAATTTTTTTCCCCATCCCTGTGCCACTCTGGAGGTGACTGTCTGTGCTTTTGTGTCAGTCCCAAGCCAAGTGCAGCCCATTAAACCTCCCACCACAGCTAAACCCGAGTAGAGCAATTTAAAACCCCTGGGGGTTTTTTTGCCAAAAGTTTTTGCACCATTATGTCACATCCTATACATCAGAGTTTGCTGGGAAATACTTGTTTTTGTTGTTTTGGGGTTTTTAAAAATTTCTTTTCAGTGTTCCTGCTCTCTCCTGGAAAGAGAAGCATCAGCAATTCGAATGACCTGAGGGTTTATGTATTTCCAGGGTAGGTGAGAGGAAGTTCAGCCTTTGTGCTCACAAAACATTCTGAGCACTGGAAATATAATGAGCATTAATGAGTATGAAATGGAGAGCCTTTGGGATCCATAAGCAACCGTTAACTCAGCTGTCCCAGGGTCCCCAAAGCTGCTACGACTCCCTCTCCTAAGTCACCACAAGCATGGAGAGGGGAGGAGGAGCTGAGATTTGACCCAGGATGAGCTTTACATATCCCCAGGATCACTGGCAGCCCAGCTAAAATTCATTCATTGTCTGTCTTTAGTCTTGGTGAGCTGAGTTGTTTCAACATGTGGGGGTTTTTCTCTCTCATGGAATAAATCTCAATTTCTCAGGACACACAATAGAGATCTCTCCAGTCAGTCAGTGTGCTTGGAGAATCATGGAATCATGGAATTGGGTTGAAAAGGAGCTTAAAGATCACCTCACTCCACCCCCCTGCCACAGGCAGGGACAACTTCCACTATCCCAGGTTTCTCAGGCAGATTTTTCCTCTCCTGCTTCTCAACCACTGAAAAATCCATGGAGAAATTCCCTGCATGGACAAAGGAGCCAGCCCAGGTGGAGCAGCAACCATGTGTGGTGCTGTCCTGGACAGTGAGAGGATTTTTTTGTGTTTTTTTCTTTATCAAGGAAAGTTTTCTGCCTGTGGACTCCCCCTTGCACCCTCTCTAAGCTGGGGGCTCCCCATCCTCTCTGAGACCTTTAGCTGGTTTGGGGTGGTGAAATGGAGGTTGGCTCGCAGCTCCAGGGAAGAGAATCAGAGTTCCCACACCAAAATCTTGATTTATATCCCTGGTTTGTGTATCTGCACTGCATCACTAAAGCTCACACTGAAGAAATCACTTGTGGATGATGAGCACCAGCAAAGGCCGGGGTGGTTCTGACAGGAACCTTTGCAGCATTTGTGGGTTTTTTGCTGTGTTTAAACAAAATTTAGGAGTTTTAGAGTAGCACAGAGGTCAGGATGGGGGAGAGGTTTGCTTCAAATTCCTTCATCTCCTGCAGGTTTGCTGGGGCCTGGGGTGGATGCCCAGTTCCAGGAGAAATCTCTGCAGAGGAAGAAGGAAAAGAGCAGGTGCAGGCCTTGAAAGGAAAAGAAAACCCATTTGCTTTCTCGAAAAAGTGAAGGACACAAACTGCCAGGCCTGGAAGATGGAAGGAAAAGTGGGGACAAGTGGAACTGCAGAACTGTTCCAGGCAGTGATTTGGGAAACCCAGATGGCAGCAGGAATGCTGTGGGGTTTGGGGTGAAATGTCCTGCCCTGCAGTCCTGGGCACCCCTTTGGTCAGGAAATGAAGGTGACAGTGTCTGAAAAGTCAGCTGACAGTAATTAGTGGCCGATACTATAGCAGATAGTAATTAGTGCCAGGCTAACGAGCTTTGGAAAGCACAGCATGTGGTCCTGCAGTGCCCTGGTGTCCCCTGAGTGGCTCCAGTGCCAGAGGATCTGTGCCATGGCACTGCTGGTGCCCCTCTGAGGGGGTGATTTGGGAACTCGTGGCTCTACCTTGGATCTTAGGAGGAGCAGAGGGAGGCCTTGGTGATTCCCAGCCTGAGCAATGACAGTAATTCCCTCCAGGAGAAGGGAAGAGGCTGTGCCCAGATGGGCAGAGAGGCCCTGGGTGCTCTAAGGAGCTGATGGAGCTGCCAAGGACAGTCAAGTGCCTTTGCTCCCTTTGTCCCTGTGGATAACTCAACAGAAAAGCTGAATAATTCATATTGTGTGTGCAACAAAATTTGGAATTTCTGCTTGATGGCCACTGGCACCAACCTGGAAACTTTTTATGATGCTGATAAGCAGAAAAATTAATTCATTTTTTGCACTTAATTTTTCATAAACAGTTTCTCTTTATCATGTTTTTTGACTTTTTCTCAATTGTTTTTTTACATGTACACATTGTTTACTACAAGCCTGTCTCTTGCAAATTTAGTTAAACTGATTTTGAGCAATAAGCATAATTTAAACATCTAATAAATTTTTCCTTATTTTAACCCCCTAACTCAATGCTGGAGGGGAAATGGCACCTGAGCCAAGGTCCTGGAGAACAGGGTGGAGGAAAAACTGGTTGCAAAGTGGATAAGAACCATCAGGAATTGTCCTTTCTAGAGAACCCAGCCGTGTGTGAGCTGCGCATTCATCTGCTTCTGTTAAAGAAACACACAGCTGCTCTCTGCCTGCATTTATTGTTTAATTCATTCATGCTGCTTGTTGGAAACACCATCGTTAAAGTCCTTCTGAGGCAGAGTTTGCTTTAAAGAAAACTCTCCATGGAAAAGACTTTCCTTTAAATTTAGTACAAAAGAAAAGCCCAACCAATTTTATTTATAGATCAGGGCATGAGAGATTTTCAGTGTTCAAGCCAGTGCTCTATCTCTGTTTCTCCCATAAAAACATGTTTAGCATTTTTCTCATCCTACCAGAAAAAAATTCTTTTATTGAGATTTTTTTTTTTCCTTGCTAAAATGCAGCCACTTGAATGAATGACAAAAAAATACTGGACTTACCCATTGAATAATTTTGTGAGTTGTGATTCTGTTCTTGGGTGACATGAGCTGGATTTTGGTTATTCTTCAATAGATCATCTCTTACTTCTGTGACTTTGGGACAGTTTATATACCTAGGGTTGTATTTCCCAGAGATCAGTACCAGATGTATGATAAATTTGGGAGTTTTATTAATATAGAAGCATCCAGAATTTCCTTGTGGAATGTCTGCTCGTAGGAGCAGTGAGAAAATGATTAAATGGATAGATGGTCAAAATTGTGGCCTTTCCAACAACCCAAGTGATAAAATGAACAATTACATCTCAGTTTGTGTTTAATGGGAGGGGGAAATGTTAAATTGGTTTGTTTAGTGAATGACAATGCTGCCAACATGACTTGATTTCCATTTATGCATAGTAAAATGCAGAATTTTGGGTGTCTTTCTTTAAAGTGATGGTTTTCCCTTTCCTGGTGAAGATGGGTGGTGATAACCAGGTCCATCTGTAACCAGTTAAAGGATGAGGTGGTTATTGAGCAGAATTCTGACCTGCTTTGGTGGCAGGGCTTTCACAGAGCTCAGTGCCAGCTCAGAAAGAGCTGCAACTCAACTGCTTGAAAAAGAAGCTGGGGACAATGGCAGCTTATTCCCATGAAAATTTTGAATTTTTGAAAAAACTTTTTTTGAATTTTTTTTTTTTTTATTTTTCCATTTTACCATTTCCCAGACATTCTTTAACCCTTGTTGTGCCCTGCCAGCCCATATTTAGTGGCTGACACACTGCAGAATCAAATGTTTCACTGTCTGGACGGTTCCCTCCTCTGAGCTTTGTGACAAAATCACTGATTATGACTCAACTTCCCTTCCAAATGCCCAGTGTCTTTGTGGTCTGTTATTGAGTCACATTCTGGGTTGCTTAAGGGAGGAGTTAAAAATTTTTGTAATAATTTTATAGAAAATACGTTGCCCATATGAAGCAGCGCTATCCCTTAGAATGCACCCAGGCCAGGTTGGACAGGGTTTGGAGCAACCTGGGATAGTGGAAGGCATCCCTGCCCATGGCAGGGATGGGATGAGCTGGGATTTTAGGTCCCTTCCAGCCCAAACCAGGCTGGGGTTCTGAGAATGGGCAGGTGCTGAATGCTGCTCTTTTTTGAGCCATTTATTGGGAAACCCATGGCTTTATGGAATGAGAGATCTGAGACTGCTGTGGGAAACCTGGAGTGAAGCTGGGGAGGAAATCTGGTGGAGATGGAGCATGTGGGGAGTGTGTTGGGTCACTGAAGCCAGCCCTGTGACAGCAGTGACAGCCCCTGTGGTGAGGGTGTGACTGCCACGGTGGCTCCAGGTCAGACAGAGAAGTTCCCTTAAGGTATTTAAGTCATTGCATGGATGATCTCACTCCATTATTTTTCACAGAGCTTCTCAGTTCACTCTATTTAACTTTATAATTCAGAGAAATGAAACCATTTCCCCATCACACCCGTACCAAGGGAGCAAAACTGCAGCTGAGTGGCAGTGAAGCAACTCCTGATGTGTGTCAGGGCACTGGAAGGATCCAAGATGAGAACCTGAGGAGGTCTGGAGGTGTGTGTCAGGATAGCTGAGTTTGTGTGGGTGGGATGTGCCTACCTGGGCCCTCTCTGCTGTGTGAGGGGGGTTTGTTCTCCAAGCAGGGGCTCTGCCCAAGCATCCTGCACAGCTTTGTTACTGCAGAGAGGCTAAAGGCCACCTCCTTACACCTGTGATATGTTTTATTCCTGTATTCTTTCACCAGGAAATGTGGAAGTTGCTTTTCCAGCAGCAGAGGGGGCAACTTGGGCACAGTAAATGAACGAAATAGGAATTTGAGGGGAAGGCCTGATAAAACAAGATGTCCCTTCTTATCAAATCAGCTTTGAGTTTGCAGCTTGCTGTGCTGCTTTTTTATAAACATTCAGAAACTTTATTTCATTCTACCAGCATGGAATCCCAGACTGGTTTGGGTTGGAAGGGTCCTTAAAGCTCATCCTATTCCATGAACAGGGCAGGGACACCTTCCACCATCCCAGGCTGCTCAGAGCTCCATCCAACCTGGCCTCAGACACTTCCAGGGATGGAGCATCCACAACTTGAGCCAGAGTTATTCATCCAGACTTTTGTTTGACCCCAGTGTCAGTGTAATATTTTATTTGAATGCCAACTGTAAAAGCCTTCCTCTCACACAGGCTGCTAAGCAGTGTATTCAGGTTTTTATGACAAGGAAGAGTGAGAGTGTCTGGTGCTTTCCCAACTGGGCCATTCCTTCCCCCAAAACTCTGCTCTTTCCTCAGTTTTAGCATGAATCTTCCCAGGCATAACCCAGTGGAACATGAGTCACTGCAGGAACCAGCACTTGGGCGAGGTGGGCTCCTGGCTTATAAATGGCACAATTGTAGATACAGGAGTGCAAGGGCTGCTCTGCTTGGAAAGCTGGCTGGAAAATAGCACTCATGAGCTAGGCAGGCATTTATATCCACAGGAACCATTGGCTATTTTGTATATATTTGCATTTCATTTTCTAACCACACTTCTGGAGCTTGGTTTTTCACTATCCATTGATGAGCTTGTCACGGGCTGCACCTCACAGCAAAATTGTGGCGTCCCTGTGGGGCTGCCACAAGCTCTCATTTGGCCAATTTCTGGGCAAAAAAGCCACCAGCAAGGCAGAGAAAGCTAATGAGCTCCCTGCTAGATGTTTGATGTGTTGTTTTTGTGTTGATGAAGTATGGGAGGGTTTGTGTGAAACTTGGGATGTCCTGCAAAGAGCAGAGCTCTGACAGTGTTTGTCCATTGCTGTTTCATCCCAAATCTCTGAAAGGAATGAGTAATTTGTTCTTCCACCTGTAAGCAAAAGCACAATAAACGTGCATTTGTGAGTGGAGAAAGGTTTCTCTCTCAATTCCACTTTCTGCTCGTTCCTGGGGGGTGAGCAGAGTCCCCCTGCCCTGGGAGAAGGGAGCTGGGGAGGCAACATTGCAAGGTGGCTTCAAGAGTTTTCACCTCCTCCGTGCAAATGAAACCAAAACCTTGCACGGTTCACCACTGAAATTGTGGGGAAAGGAGACCCAGGGTTTAGCAGCCAGAAGAGAGGAATGGATCCCTGTGATGTGTAAGTTTTGTCTTTCACCTTCCTTGAGCTCTGAGCTGCCCATCCTGCCTTGGATGTTGTTGTCCTGTGAGAAGCTTTTGGGCTCAGCATTTACCTGAGACTGCTGTGACACTGGGGGGAGAACGTATTTCCCAAAAACATTCTTTTCCGGGGATTAAAAGCCGTTTTTAAAAGAATTCCCTCCTCGTTCTAAGCCGTAACCACATTTAAGAGGTTGTTAGTGGGACAGCAGTGCACGGGGAGGGGGGGACACGAGGTGATCCGAAGGCACGCCTGGTGTAATTCTCCTCAGCTTGGCGAGCTCTGCCCAAGGAATGAAGTTGACTCATTCTTCCTGGATGCGATCCACCTCTCAGGGAAATCGATGGAATTCTTTCTGCTGCGTTTTTAACACATGTTCTTACAGTTACTTTCTCCAGCAAGCCCTCGTTTGTAAATCTACATGAACTCTTGGTTCCCTGCGGTTAAAAATATTATTTTTTCGGTAGTGATGGACCAGTCACTCCGAGAGTCCCGTAAATACTTTCCCATCTCTGGTTATGATCTGCAGAGCCGAGCACAGGAGTTCTTTGTGCTCTCTGCACTTACACGATTTCATTGATTCGCCTTTAAGGTCAGCGGGGAGAGCCGGGGTCCTGCCGGGGGGCCGGGGGGGGGGGGGGTCCCCAGCATCGGGGCTGTCCCCGGTGGGGCGAAGCGGGGGTCCCGGGGGCAGGGGAGCCCGGGGATCGCTTCCCTCACTCTGCCCGCTGCGCTCCCCGCTCCCTCGGGAGCGAGGGATGACGGCGACATCACCTCACACCCCATCAGCTTTTTGCCTTCCCCCCCCGGCCCGTGAGTTATGCTCTAAACGGCTTTTTTAAAGATTTTTTTTTTTTTTTTTAGGAGCTGCTTTGTATTAAATGAATAAAATATGTTCGTGTCCCGTCGGGTCCCTGTTCGCTTCCATTCCGCCCCTTTATAAAAAGGAGTTAATCAGGAATGAGTTGCCACTGGCTTTTTGCAGTTTATCGCATTGCCCAAAGGAGTTTTACATCCTCAGCCCATTGGATCATCATCTTTTAATCCTAAAAATGAAAACTCTGCCTGTGTATGGGGGTGTTTGAACGCAGAGGTCCCGGCGCCTTGTAAACAGGTTTTGTTGGGGTTTTTTTCCCCAAACCCAGAATTTAGGTTTGCGTTTATTTTATGCTCTCACAGATGCTTCTGGTATCAAAATCTCGCCGCTTTAATTTGTTCAGCTGTAGAAGAACAGCGTCTGTCCAGCCCCGAGAATGTTTTCAGGTGTTCTGGGAACAGATAAATGTGTCCGATTTTAGAACGCTGTTGGCGTTTAAAGAAAAAGGAGCATTCGGGGAAGGGTTTGAGTCTTTACTTTTCCTGTTTGTTAAGGGGGAAAAAAAAAGTGTTCTTAATTATGACTTGCGGGGTTGGGGGGATGCCTGAAAAGCTCCTCCAGAAAAGTAATTCTAAACAGTAAAGAAGAAAAAAAAAATAAAAAGAGAAAAAATGCTCTATGATGTTTTATTTTAATAATCCTTTGCAGGCATGTGAGCCGTGGTCTGAGGGAGAAAAAAAAAATAAAGAAGTTTCAGGAAAAAGGCACGAACAATACAGCCTTTAAACCCAAATCTGCAAACTTCTGAGAATATGCCCTCGTATTGAATACACCGGATTTCTCTCCCGAGCGAAGGGGAAGGTTTTGTTCGTTTGGACAGTCTTTGAATACTGTTCTAAAACTTCTTTCAAGTGGGAACTGAAGAGAGAAATGTTAAGTTCTGGGAGGAGACAATAAGTTAGCATCTTTGAGCGGGGTCCCTTGCATGCAAATCAGCCTTTTGGCAATTTGGGGAAGTTTAATTGGAAGGTGGAAGCGTGGCAAGATAAGGGAGCGGGATCGGAAGGAGCAGCCCCGCTGCTCGCTGGGGGTCCGGGGGGAGGTCGGGCCCCGCTCCTCACCTTGCCCGGAGACCCCGGCCCGCCCCGTCGGGCATCGCCACTCTCCCCCCGCTCCCCGTTCAACTCCCAAAGGTGTCTCGGGAATAAATCCCTCGCTCTGAAGTTGTTGTAATTTTCACCTAATGAATTTTTGTCGCCCCTTTCCCCCTCCCCTCATCCCCTGCCCCCGGGACTCTGTGGCAGGCCTGGACGGCGCGTCCGCGGCTCTTGGCTGCGGGCAGCTCCTCCTCGGGATCAGTGCTCGGGTTCCTCATTTCCCACCGCCGTAAAAGGTCTTGAACTCAATTAATAGCTAATAATTATCCAGCCAGCCCCGCCGCAGCCGTTTTTAGCCGGGGGAGCGCAAGTAAAGCAGGCGCGGAACCCGCGGGGACTCCGTGGCTCCTTCACAGAAGGGGCTCCTTGGGGACTTCGGCTCTTTGGGGGCTGAGCCCCAGTGCCGCACACCCCCCCGAGGGCTCCATCGGGGTCCCCAGGGGAGGGCAGTCACCCCCAGAGCGGGCGCTGCTCTGCGGGGACGAGCGGAGGAAGCTCCGAATCCCGGCGGGGCAGCAAAAAGCGTTTCGGGGTTCAGCCCCCGCCGCCCCCAAACATTCCATTAAAGCCAATCCCTCCCTGGCCGGAGCCCGTGAAGGGTTGCGGGCCTGGTTCGGGGCTGCCGGGGAGCAGCGGGGGGTCCCCCAGCCCAGAGAACCCCAAAACCGGAGCTGCTGGAGGGGGGAACGCGTCCCGGCCCCGCCGGCTGCTGCATCTCCCTGCCAGCTTTAAATCGGGGGGAGTGCTGTTAATTGCGAGGGGAAAGGCGACACAGATCGTTGTAGTGCCTTCAGAATTCGGCATTTCGGGCCGAAAAATGCTCGATTGAAAATTGCCTCACCCATACGTGTTTCCCAGGGCCAATTCCCCCAGGAGAGAATCTCCCCAAAAGCCCTGGGGGAAGGAGAAAACCACAGCCCGAGAGAACGGGGACTTGGGCTCTTTCCATGACAAAACTGCTGAATTACAGCGCCCATCGTTTCCATTTTGCTTTCATTTGGCAAGCAATCTCCGGGCAAAAATATTTTGATCAAACGTCTAAAAAAATTGCTATAAGTCCTTAATTTCCCTTCATTCCCAGAGACCGTCACGATTAAAACTGCTGTGTTTACATCCCCAAAACTGTCTGTTCATGGGAGACAACACTGCTCGATGTCTGACGATTGTAATTATAATCATGTTCAAGTTAGATATTCAAATGTAAATGGTGCTTTTCTTTTTCTTTACCCGTTTTTTGTTTTGTTTTGTTTTGTTTTGTTTTTTTTTTGTTGTTGTTGGTTTTTTGGGGGGTTTTTTTTGGGTTTTTTTTTTACGACTTCTTATTTTAAGATGTGAATTTTTACCTTCGCCGGGACCAGCAAGGCGCAGCCTCGCGCGGTGGAGTGTAACGAATTCGGAGGAATTCTTAGAGCTGAACATGTTTTTTGAAAAATCTGAAATGGCAATTTACACGGTGTTTTTTTATGGCCAGAGGAGCCAGTGTTTTCTTCTAGAAATAAGAAAAAATAAATAGACTGATCACCTCATTTTGATGCACAGACGGGTTTCAGTGAAGCTGGAGTATCAGGGAAGAGGCGCAGGGCAGTGAACGCAGGCACAGGTTATGCAGCGGTATTAATCTTTCCCCCTGTATTTCATCGCTAAGGGGACCAGCAAGAGAGACTTAATTTCTTTTTTTTTTTTCCCCGGTACAAAACGCAGCCGTTCCTGCCTTTCTCACTGGTGCATGTTCCAGCGCTTCTCAAAGGTTTTCGGGTAAAAAAGAATTAATTTAAACCAATGAGAGTGTAAACAGGTCACTTCAGGAAAGGGTCTGGCGGGTGGAGGATGTGACACCCGCACTGAGCTCCATCACCCTCCACCTGCCTGCAGAGCAGCTCTGAGCCACCCCGAGCGGCTCCTGGTGGCACCGGCACCGGGGCGGGGGGGAGGGAGAGGGGGGGCCACCCTTTGCAGAGTTTGATTTTTATTATTTTTATATTTTCCGCCTCTCCCCGGCCGCCAGCAGAGCCGCTGCTGGGAAGGCGAGCTGAGCCCGCCGCCTGGCCGGGCCGAAGGATGCTCGGCGGGGGCTCCCCCCGGGTCCCCCGCTGTCCCCGCAGCCCCGGGGGTGGCCCGGGGTTCCCGGCTGTCCTTAACCGCCCCCTTGCGCCGGCTCCTCGCAGGGACCGGGGCTCGGCAGCGCGTCCCAGAGGTGTCGGAATTCCTTGGCAGCGGGGGATGCGAGGAGCGCCGCTCCGTTGCGTGGGTGCGAGGCAGCTCCTCATCACCCCGTGGGTGCGCTCCCGCCGCTAATTAGCGGCAGATTAGGAGGGAAAATCCCCAGGGGAGCGTGTGACATGCTCAGCGCCTGATCTGCGACCCCGAGGAGAGCAGCCCCGTCCTGCGCCACCGGGCTCTTGCGTAGTTTAAAATATTAATTCCCGGTTTAATCCCGCCGCAACCGTGCGCAGAAACAAGGAGTGATTGATGCGAAAATCCCCGAGAAGGGGTTACTCAGGGCGGGCGGCAGCGCCCGGACAAGCTGGACAGGCTCAACCATTTTAATCTTCTTTACTGTTTGAAAAATACTTGTGCAAAACAGCTCGCCAAGCGCCTTTCCCCTCTCCCGTGCCCCCGTGGGTGCCCACCCGAGCCCGGGCTCCCGGGAGGGCGGAAAGGGGAGCGGAGCCGGGCAGCTTCACCTGGAGCGTGCTTCCCAAGCCGGCCTTGTAAAATACCTGGGAACACATTGCTTGTGCTGGAGATGCCAAGGAACCCACCCGTAAATTCCTGCCACTCCAGCGCCCCCTCCCCAGAGCTGCGGGGACCCCCCCACGCCGCGGGGGCTGCGCGCTGAAATCTCGATTAGCGGGGCGAGGGCGGAGGGGATCATCCCCGACCAGGCTCATTTCGGTACCGCCCGCTTCCCTGTGCCCCCCAGACGCCACAGACACCCCTCGGCCCGGCCATGCGGCCCCGCGGGTCCCTGTCCCCTGGCACGCGTGTGCCGCAGAGGGGCTTGGCCGCTTCTTTCCCTGCAGCAGACGGGTATCAAGCCTCAGGGGAAAATCAGCCGCCTCCGGTGGAGCGGGTTTCCCCTTCAGCCATCCCCGGGGTGCCCCAGGCTGGCCGTGGGCTGAGTTCCTGGGGAAGTGGAGGAGCACGGAGTGGCTCCAGGCCGGGCAGGGCCCCGGCTCCCTGCTCCGGCTCCTTGGCAGCCACCCGGCTTGACCCGGCAGCCACCCGGCTTGACCCGGCAGCGCCGAGAAGCTTCCTGGCGCTTCTCCCTTCCTCCACGGTCGTTAATTTGCCGTTCCCCGTGGAAGCGACACGCACTCAAACAGGTGCAGGCTGGAAAAGCCGGTGGCCGCCGCGGGATGCTCGCCCGGCGGGACACGGGGGGGGCTTCGGGGATTCCGGGGGGGCTGCGAGGCTCTCCCTGCCCGGCCGCACACCTCGCTCCGGGGCTCTGCTGAGACCCAAGACCCCTCTCCTTCCACGGGGGGCTCAGAACCGGGGTGCAGCGAGGCACCCGTGGAGCCAGGCTGGATGGGAGCGGGAGCGTGTCCTGGACACGCTGTCCCCGGAGCGCCCGGGCCCCTGTCCTCGCCTCCAGCCCCGTCTCTCCCGGAGCTGCTTGGGCTTAAAGCGAGCTGGGGAAAGGGGGCCCGTTCCCGGGGGCGGAACCGCAACCTCCCGCCCGTGCCCGCTGCGGGAAGGGATCCCACTCGTGTCGGGGATGGCAGCGTGCCCTTCCCCACACGCACCGCAGCCCGCGGCCAGCACACCCCAGCACTGGCCTTTCCGAATTCGTTCTCTTTTTTATTTCCCCCCCACCCTCCTTCTTTTCATCCTTTTTTTAAAATTTTATTTTAGAGTGGTTTTTTCCTCCCTTTTTCCCTCTTTTCCTGGGTCGGTAAAGCGCCGCAGCCCGGCCTTGCCGCCCAGCTCCGTGCCCTCCGGCGGCTGCAGGAGCCCCGCTGCAGCCCGGCCGCTGCCTCCTCGGCCCGGCAGGAACGCGGCCGGAGCCGGGGAAGCGGCACGGGCAGACCCGGAGGACCGGGGACAGCCGGGGCAGCCCCAGCACGGCGGCTTTCGATCGCTTCTCGCTGGCTTCGTTTGCAGAAGCATCACCTAAGCCGTGGTCCCCCCCACACACCCACCCCCACCGTGCACCCCCAAAGCGTTTTGCCTCTCCCCAGATATCCCCGAGCGGCTCCGCTGGAGCGTGGCTGTTTCCCGCAGGAGCTGATTCCTGGGGGAGTCTGGGTGATGGAGACGCAGCGGGGTTTGGCAAGAAAACAAAAGCCGGGGTTGTGCGGGGCTCGGGCTGCGGGGGGGCACGGCCGCGGTGCCCGCCCGGTGCTCCGAGCCCTCCGTGACCTTCGTTCCTCGGCTCGGGGACGGGGACGCGGCCACCGGGGCATCCTCCCCTCGCCAGCCGCGGGTCTCCCGGCTCTATCCGGTCTTCTGGCAGAAGACCGCCGCAATAACAGCGAGAAATAACCCGGGACGACGTTTTCAAACTGAAACCCGCCCGTCCCGGGAGCAGCTCGGTGGGGGACGCGGGGACAGCGAGAGTTCCAGGATGGCTGGAAGAAATATTTCAATGAGTTGGAAACACTCGAGCTCCTGTTTCACCGGTGAGGCTGGGAAGAGCTTGTTTTTCCAACCTCGGGGTGCCCGGCGCGCCGTGGAACGGCGTCCTCGAGGCAGGAATTCACAGGCACCGCTTCGGCATTTTAGGCGACACGTGGCTCCGAGTTCCCTTCAAACGGATTTATTTTATTTGGCCTCCTGTTCCCCCACCCTTCCCTCGAACGCCGGCTCCTCGGTAGCATCTGAAAGGCCTCTGCTCCCATTTGCAATTAAAGAGTTTATTGAGGAGGGGAAAACCGGTAATTAGCAGGAATATTCCCCCCCTCCCCAGTTCCACCTGCAGGGCAGGAGTGCAGCTGGCGGAATGGCTTCCAGCAGGGACCTGACGCACCCACACAAGTTTTGCTTTGTTGTTTTTTTGGTTTTTTTTTTTTTTTTTTTTTTTTTTTTGCGGTGCCCTTCGCTGCGAGGGCTCCCCGGGATGGGTCCGCACCTCCAGCGCGGAGCGCCGCGCTGCCCCTCGCCCCATTATTTTATGGAATGTTTAAAACGACGCGAGTTTCTCCCTCTCTCCATATTAATCTCATTAAATCCTACCTTTCAACCTTCTTCCGTGACCATCTGACCTGGCCACTTGAATTAAAATAGTGCTTTCTCCGCAGTCAAAGCCAGCACATCAATCACCGGCTATTTACACTTCGCTCCTCTCTTCAAAGCGGCTCTGCCCCAGCGCTCGCTACCTCCGCTCGGGAGGGGGGGGAGAGCGGCCAGGTCCTGGGGGGCTCCCCGGCGCTCTGGGGGTGTCTGTCCTTCCTCTCTCCCCTTTCCTCGGGTGTCTGGCGGCTTCCCCCGTCCCTGGGGAGCGCTGCCCCAGCGCTCTGCCTTCCACCTGAAAGGCAGAGCAGAGCGGCCGCCCTCCCACCCCGACCCCTCCCGGGGCCCTCCCGGCGGGGCCGCCGCGACAAACCGGGGGTAAAACCCCCGCGAGCACCGACAAACCCGAGCCGGGGATGAGGAACGAAGCAGCCGAACGCCGGAAAAATTCTGCTAGAAACACGAGAAATACCGACAAAACACTACAGCGCAAGTTCTTGTCATTTTAAAAGTTGTTATTTTAAAGTTAGGGACACAAACCCCCCCTACCCCCCACCCCCGAGCCGAAGGGGAAGAAGAAGGAAAAAAAAAAAAAATAAAAAGGAAGAAAATAAAGACAGACACTGGTTGAAAAGTTACGTAAATAAACATTTTTCAGATTAAAAACAAAAGCATGTCCAAACTAAGAACGTTTACAAGATGACAACTGCTAACAAACTTTCTCTACAGCATTGCTATTTAGTAGTAATAATAATAATATAATAATAATCACCTCTTTATAGGATGGCACCTTGATCCTTAAATATTGTCCAATGTGTAAGGTCAGTGTGCGGAGGGTTAGGAGCGGAGAGGGTTGATTTTTCTTAAAGGGGCAGATCAGGGGAAGGCTGTGATGGTGCCGGCAGAGAGGAGGGGGCAGAGATAAGTGGTCTGAGGAAGAGGATAGGACAGGGAAAAAAAAAAAAAAAAAAAAAAAAAAAAAAAAAAAAAAA